>JAOTQE010062733.1:0-18313 GCA_025631205.1 Nesometra sesokonis | reverse complement strand
TGAATATTTCGATATTCAATCACGGAAATATGTTTTATTTATGGTTTTATTTCTCATTTAGTTTAAAAAGTTTTTTTAAAAAAGTAAAAAAAAAAAAAAAAAAAAAAACGCGATTGCGATTTTTAGGGTCAGTCGGTAAAGGGCAATACAACAATTTTTTTTTTTTGGCCTAATTAACTAGTGATAAAGAACATTTTTGAGTGGCACTGTAGCTTGGTGGTTAGCATGCTTGTCTTCCAATCCCGAAGTCCTGGGTTCAAACCTGGCTGAACGCTAGGTTGGTTCACATGATATAACGACACTCCCTAAGCCTCATGAGACTTGGTTTAGAAAGCATGGCATAGATCTCAAGTGTAAGTGGCGAGTTAACTTTCTGTTGGATGTGACACGAAATAAAAAAGTTTAAAAAAAAGTTTACTATAATGGAGTTAAAGACTGGAATTTTCTCATCGATAATTTAAAAACTATTAATAATAAGATGCTATTAAAAGTGAAGCTTAGAGAATTTTTGTCACTTCAATATTCATAGGCCTAAATTGTTTTTAAATGGTAATCATGAAATATGTATAAATTGTTATTGTGCAATATATTAATTATTTTGCTATGATACAATGCTCTTAGTTAGCTTTAGTTCTACATTGTTTCTTTCAGTTGATACTTTAGCTCCTTGTGTCTTTTTCTCTTTTCCACATTTCAGTCCAGGACCCCAGTGGAAATAAATAAATTTTTATGTGTTGTCCTTGTATCCATTCCCTTTAAAAATGTTATAAGTATTTTATCCCAGGTATTTAGTAATTGTATGTGTTCATTTCTTATGCTTTGTTTATTTTAATGTGATGCAAAATATATAAATGAAAAAAATGAATAATTTAAGTATTACATAAACGCTTTCAAAACCATTCACTCTTTGGACTGTCCGTTTTCTTTTGTTTTCTGGACAGGTATGCCCTTCTCACATTCACGTTTTTTGTGTGCGTTTTGTTAAGACCCTAGGACGTCATCAAGATTTTTGACAGCACTCATGTTAGAGTGGGACAACATTTCAGTTACGTCATAATATGATTTATAAGAATTGAGTGGCATTCCCTCCAAAATCCACCCAAAAAAGAAACATTAGTTTGGAAATTTATTTATTAGATTTAGATGGTTCACAGAAGCAAAGGAAATACAGATTCACCTGCTTTATTTTGTAGGATCCACCCAAAAATTCAAGTTCTTTTCTTTCTTACTTTACATGCATTTCTTAATGTTTTGGGATAGTAAAATGACATAAATATGGCACATCACTATTATATTTATAAGTGTTAATATAAAATTGTAATATTTAGAATATTTTAATTATTTTTTACAGATTAGAACATTGAAAGGAATGATCTTTTAAATTTGACATTATTATGATTTTACAAAAACACAGATACAAGTTCAGTATGGCTTTAATAAGCTGAACTTCAAAACAGGCAAACAACATATTACATGTCAAAATAGCACAATTAGAAGTTTCATTAATTTAATAAAAAACATATGTTTTCATGTTTTTTTTATGTTGCATGAAGAGATTGCTTATGTATAAACTAGGTACAGTTCATTAGTTGTATATAACTCCTTGTATATTGTTTATATAAATATATTTTTTGTTTTAAGCAGGTTTTTTTTGTATTTTTAATGCATCATTGATATGATGTGTGGCACTTTTCGAAAACCCTTTTCCGAATAAATTATTGTTATTAAAAAAATAGAAAGATAGTGTGTACTATACAAAGGGACAGTTTAATAGAGCCTATAGATAGTAATAATTATTGTGAATCCTTTAAGTGCTTCCAGCAACCAACTTTGTCGTCTTCTCCAAGCGACCCAGGTGCCACAGACAATAACACGCTAATTGCAGTCTTTGATTACCTTTAGTCTGGTGATATTTAAAGTCAGGCTGCCTTGTGATAATGACAATAAGCTTATGATATAAGCCGAAGACATGCAGCGTGATGGATCACATACTGGTGTTATCATCTACATTACACACCTGCAGGTATAACCTATTTCCGCTGTTATCAACCACGCCTACCAATTGTACTACTTCGGATTATCAGTAGTTATATGTTTGTTCCAATTTCAATTTAGTAGTTTATTGGTGGATTTACAATTAAAATTGTTTTTTTATATTTTAATTGGTTGCATATTCTGTTCATTAAACAGGTTTATTTCAACTTCAAATATCAATATCAATCACTATAATTAATTAAATACAATTAAAATGTTTTTTTTTTTTTTGTTTAATGTGCTCTCTTTAATCAATCCCTAATAGATTTAATCAATAACTTTATCTTAACACAAAAAGTTTCAGCCCAATTTGTGTTTTTAGACTAATTAAATTGTTCTAGTAAGATTTTATGCTGTGGCAGAGCTCAAATTTGCCTCTGGTGGCCTCCCAGTTAGCCTCAGTGCCTTAAAAAATTGACCATCATTAAGGCCACTTTGGCCTCAGTACCCCTTATTCTCAGTAGTACATGAGGATACAATTTATACAAAATTGCCCCTGGTACCCTGTTTATGATAATCTTACCTTTCAAAATCAGCACAAAAATGGCCTTGCCCTTATAAAACCCAAATTTGGGGCCTGCTGTGGTCCTATATTCTCATAGTTTTAGAATATAAAGGTTCATTTTTTGTATAAAAATGAATTTACTATTTTAATAACTTACAAGTCATAACTTTATGTAAAGAAATGAGACATGAAAATCACTTCCTGTTGATAATTAATAAATTAATTAGTGTTAATCCTCTCCTTTTTGAAAATTAAAAAAGTAATTAGTATTAATTATTAGTCTACTAATTCTTTGCAAATTAATAAGCCATGCCTTTCAACTTGCCTTTAGCAAGTATAATAATGTTCACAATTGGAGGTCTGTAAATTACTAATAACTATTTTTATATTTACTTCTATAGGAACATGACATCATGAACATTACATCATCATGAAAATTTGTAAATATAATTTAGAAAATTTCCAACAAACGTTCATCACCCTTTTTTTCATGTTATAGACCTGTCCCCTAGACCCACAAGACAAAAAACACATATCATCATGCAATGTAAAACTTGGCTAATTTTATCAAGTGCATGAGGATTTGCGACAGGATTTGCCCGACGGGGAGGCCATGATCCCCGACAGAGGGCCAACGATGGAAGGGGGGTGGGGGTGTGGTTACCGGTTTGGGGTAGCCTTTCCCGATGGGGGGCCCGGGATATGACCCACAATTCCTGGAGACTCCAGGACAATCTGGGAGCTGTGCGTTTACCAGACCTGTCTCCCATCTTTGCTTTGTTGCTTCTACCTTCCAATCCAAAGAGTAGGCCTAGACACATAATAGGCGAATAATAATGATGACGATATTGATGACAAATGTAGTGTGAATTCACTAAATAGGTAAAAAAAGGTGCCTTGCATGTTTAGTAATTAAATAAATGTGTTATAAGATTGTCTTGAAAACAGAAATAGAGGAAGATTCAGAATAATAAAACCTCAGTCATAATCTAGATAGCAATAACCTATGGATGGCAGGCCACGATTGGTCTCGAAAATGTCTGAAAATTTGAAGTAAATCAGAACAATAGTTGTGTAGATAGTGACGTACACACAGGGGCAGATATAGACTTTTGGAAAAGGGGGACCAGTAGAGAGTCAAGGTTCTAGGAGGGTCCGGGGCATGCTTCCCCGGGAAATTTTGGACTTTAGATGTCCTGAAATGGCCTCAGGAGTGTGTTAAGGGCTCAATTCTAGCTGAATATTTTCGTTTTATAGACAATAAAAATAATATTGATATATTTTACTTTCCAAAAGGGGGGGGCCGGGCCAAATCTTCCCCTGTATGAGACAGACAGACTGACACAAAATAGAGCCCATTGCAATACCTTCTCCCTGATGAATGAGTGTCATTTACTGAGTAAGTACTCATAGATAACTATTTTGTTTATAAATATAATTTTTATTTCTCTTTGTTCCCATTCAACCAGCCATTGATCATTAATAAATTATGCAATCTCAAGGGACTGGCTGCTAGAAAGATTGTCATGTAGAGAATACCAGGTCTGCATAATGTTCATACTGATTATGGTATTGGAGGAGACTTGGACAAAGAACTTTTAATTAGAGATTTACTACTGTATGACTGCCTGGCTTAGCAGGAAGACAAAACTGTTTTTTATCAATCATTCAGTCAATCAAGTAATTTTTTCTTATAGTGCAAAAATATATTTTGATGGAAAAAAATAGGAAAATACATAAAAAGCATAAAAGCAAAAAGGGCATTTTTAAGGGTTAAATTTGGACAATTTAATGAATTCTTTCTCAAAATAGATGGTGCAATTGCACCTGCTACATTATTATTAGGCCCCATAAAAATAATTATTAGTTTATCACCCTACCAAAGTATACGGACTGATGAGGGCGGGAGGTTTTTTTAACCAACTGTCCAATGTTGTATTGATCTTGCGTTGGGGTACTAGATTGTCCATCATTATTTTAGACTCGCGCAAATACAACGCAGATACCAGTGCACCAGCCTCCAGCAAATATTGATCATATCGATCTATTCCTAGCTGTGTACATCGTTGTGAGTTTGAGTATCGATCATATAAATTTATGTTTAAAAAATCCAATGTATTTCAAGTGAAAAAACGATTGTTTGAATAGTAAAAATGAGTAAAAAAATATAAAAAATCTGGATTTTCCCGAAAGTGATGCGCGTGGAGGTGACAAACTAATAATTTTTTTTTATGGGACCTTAACAGAAAACAATTGTTGTATAGAGATACAGTACAATTAAACTATAGTCTGCATTGTAAGAGTTTTAAGAAAAAAGTGTGTAATTTTCAGGTACTTTAAGCCCTTTATCTGCCAGGTTTCCTCTCTTTACTCTGTGCTCTTGCTATGGTTTTATATAGGTAGGCAGGTCTGCTGTATAAACAAATAATAAAGATATTTTATTATACTTTTCCACATTTCAACTTTAGATTAATTCTTAAATAATCAGTTTCACAGATTAAGCCTGCGAAATTGTCAAAAACATGTCATTGATATTAAGACGTTAATAGCAGCTTGGCTTTTCCATCCTTTAGCTGAGCCTAACGCCCAACATGAAATTTATTATACAGGTATCATTTTACATGCTTAATATTGTGGTCAGGAAGTTGTTCACAAACAAACGGACAAAAAACAGGGGCGAAAACATAATCTCCACCCAACTTCATTGATGGAGGTAGTAAAGGTTATTCAGTTTATTATTTCTCTGCAGGTATTTTTTTACTAGGCCATGCCTGCATGAACTTAAGCCCATGTGGGTGTGAGTGCCCTTCTTAAAAGACCACCACAGACCACAATAATAGATTGCTGCTATTAAGCTATCAAGTTTATATTGTTCTAGCTGTGTATAAGCTTTTCACTGTATGTATACACACCCACTTTAATGTACGCTACAGTGAGAGATTGATAGATCTCACTCACAAACTATTTTCAAAGGTTAAACATAGATTTATTTCAAAGCGCCCTGAACTAGATACCTTTAGTGCTGCATTATTACTGAACTAGATACCTTTAGTGCTGCATTATTTTCTTAATAAAGATTATAATTGACCATTATACTGTAGACTTTATGGAATTATTTTGTTTTATCTTTACACAAGAGTGGTTAACCTTTTCTCTGTCTGACTACACACCCTCTTAAATGTACCCAACAGCAAAAGATTACATTACAGTTCATTCCTGACAAACCTTTTAACAGAATCTAATAATAGATGTTGTTTTGATGCACCCCGAACTAGATACCTTTGGTGCTGTATTATTTTCTTAATAAAGTGATTATATTCAACCATTATAGAATTAAAATGATTTTATCTTTACAGTTAATTTTTTTCTCTCTGTCAGTGCACACTCCACATCAAAAGATTACAGAAATACAGCATTACTTAATATTTGGAAATAATAAAAATGATATAAATATGGGAGATCAGCATTATATTTATAAATGATGTTTCATTATTGTTGACTTTGGAAGGAATCGGCCTTTAATTAAGTGATCAAACAGCGTTTATGCTTTTTATTAGTTTGTCGTAATGGGTACAGTAGGCTATACATTTCATTGTGAACAGTGGTAGTAAAGAGGGGAAGTACTGTAGTTGGACTCACACAATTTAAATTTTATCAGTTTTTTTCAGCTTAGTGCTCACATCAAAAAACATGGCTGTGTTGTGTTAAAATAAATAGGAAAGTACACACACTGTTTTATGTACTCAACTTCACATTAGAACATTACATCATTTTAGTAGATAATTTAAAAAAAAAACATCTTGTTTGGGACACCCCGAACTAGATACCCTTGGAGCAGTTATATTTTTTTATGAAAGAGAATACTTTCTGTTGCTGACTTTGTTTTGTATATGGTCCAGGTGCATTGCACGTGTAGGTATTGTATAAATGTTATAATGAAAACAAATTAGTTGTTAAGTTATTTCAATGGTATAGGTTACCTAAGGCAAGAAAGATTAGTATTATTAGTGCTGTTTCAAAATATTAATAAAAAGATTAATTGAACTTTTGTCAAATAGACTTAGATTTGTTAGATAGATAAACAGTAGTAATTTCCACATAAACATACATAACAGACTGGGAGTCTAAATATGTTTGTGAATGCCTGGTAAACGTTAGGCTGTAGCCCCTCTGAGTAACAAGGAATACACAGAAGTCACCCACACATTTAGTTGATCTGTAGCTTGGTGGTTAGCATATTTGCCTGTGTTCAATCCTAACCAAGCCTAGGATTTTTTCTCATGACTATAATAAACTTACTGCCTAAGCCCCTTTGTATATCCATCTCGTAATTTGCCAGTAAAGTTATGTTACATGTGAATGAAATAATGATGGGAAGAAGGAGAATGTTCCAAAGGTAGTGAAACACAGCTGAAACAATTGATACTTCATAGGAAGAGCATTACTGGAAGTAGGACTACTGGAGCCTAAGTTGTGGAGTGATCAGTTGTTACAATGTTACATTTTAATCTCCTTGATAATACTTCTATGTACTTTTTATAGCTAAGTCAACTTAGAACCACTCTTCCCCATTAATGAGAAGAGATGTTTTTTTGGCATTTTAATCAATCTTGTAGAAGAGATTTGCAAACATTGGAGCTTGGCAAGGTAGTAATTGGGTAAGCCATGGAGAAGAGATGTAAAAAGTGTGTGCACAATTCTCCCCCGTGATTGCCTGTCTAAGAATTTAAGACTTTTAAAACTCATTATTACATTCATCCAGTAGGCAAGAAAAATCAAAGTGTTGCACAAAATTAAAATTTAAAATTTATATACAATTTAGTCTGGTTTAACAAAATTTGAAGCCCTTTTTAACTATAAAATCAAAAATTGATTACTTTTACAACTGTACAAACTATGCATGCAGACAAATAATTCTTGAATATTTTGTTATAACCATATTTAATTTTAAATGGAGATATCGAAATAAAAGGTGCACGCAATCAACAAGATAAAAAGTTTACACACATGAGTAAAATGAACCAAGGTGTGCATAATACGTATGACCTGATCCAGGAAGTAGATTGGGACGTACGAAGACGATTACAAAGACGATTTTTATCTGGGGAAACTTTCGCTTTCTCTACTAATCAAATTTTGTTGTTGTCTTTGTTTGACCATTGTGTTGATATTGATTTTAGCTTCAAGCAGGCTCAGTCATTTTCACTTCAAGTATCTGATATAAATGTTTTATAAGGTTAAGATACTAATTTGGTGTTTCAATAAAACAAATAATTTAAAACAAAACAATTATATTTTTCTAACTTTTAAGCTTACAGTGTTGACACAGTAGTCATTCCATGTTTATTTACCTTAAATTTACACTATGAAATATTGTGAATAAATAAGTGAAGATTAAAATGTTCATAATTTAAAATACCATAAAATATACAGTTTATTTATCCATACAAAACTTACAGGAAAAGTTAAACATAAATTCATATAACGATTCTACACTTATTTCATTATATAGCAGACTACTATATTTTTTTTTCATGTAATTTTCAAGGTAAAAATAAAATCTTTTCGGAAATCCCAAAATGTTAAATTTGCAGGCATTGTGTCACTTTATAATGTGTAATGCAGTAATCAATGTTTTGTGTTTAATACGTTATGTTCTAATATTTTGGGTATAAATAATTTAATATAGCTCTTAATGTTAAAAACTTGATGCATTCTCATTTCATTAAAAAGGCCTTAATGCATTCGTATATTCGTATAATCAAATGCCTTTCTTTTCAGAAAAGTAAATTTGAATTTAAAAGTGATCAAATGAATCAAATGATTATTTTGGGGGTTTTGTTTTTTTGCTAAAAAAATACTGTTTAATCAAAAATGCTTAATCAAAAATGCAAAATAAAAAAAAAAAAAAAATCAATTTTCTTTAATTGTACATTAAAATATTCAATTTTAGAATCAATTTAACTAGTTATACAAAAACAAATTAGTAGTAAGTATGAATAAAATATAGCAGAAGCTAATACAAAAATGTCATAGATTCACCTAGTATAGTTAAACGTTTCAAAGATACTTTCTGCTCTTTTTAAAAGATTTTGAGAATTTTTAATTTTGAATATCACACAGTGAGTATTTCCAGTGAACTTTCCCAGGTCTGTGTTTTGAAGGTATTTCCGCATCGGCCTGCTCAGCATGAATCAGGGAAAAATGAAACGACTTACAACACATGGCTGTTCTTCAATTGTAAAACGGTTAATGATGAATAAATGCATGAAAGTGTCTATGATCCAAGTGATTCACTTATCACTCTTGAGATAAGGACATTTAATGAAACTAAACAAGATAGTTGGCTAATCTGGTTATAGTAAAATGTTAGATATTGAGTCATGATGCGGTTTGAAAAATTTAGTGTCGTACAGTACCGTAGTTGCCCGGATGCTCACTTGCTGTGCCAAATCGCTCGTTTATTGCTGTCCAAGCACTTAAAAATTATAGAACAATTTGTGGGCTACTTATTTAATGGGTGCTTACTTAATTATTTTATCCAACATTTTTATGACCTTTTCTTTGACCTAATAAAATGGCTTAAGTGAAACTTGTTCAAAATTGAGGGGCATTATTTATTAAGGGTGATAAGAAAATTTCATGTTTAGAATGGTGCTCATTCATGAGAGGTACTTTTTTAAACAAGGCTTAATTAACATCAGTTTTCTGTAACCAGCTAAATGAAGCTTTAGAGTTACCCGGGGGCGGATTTAAGGGGGACCGGGCACCCCCCCCCCTTTCAGAAACAAAAATATATCAATATTAATTAAATTGTCTGTAAAACAAAAATATTCAGGTAGAATTGATCCCTTAACAGGACATCTAAAGTCCAAAATTTCCCGGGGAGCATTCCCCATGGACCCCCCTAGGACTTTGACTCTCTACCGGCCTCCCTTCCGTTCCCCCTTTTCCAAAAGTGTGCATCCGCCCCTGTTACCTATCTGAAGTAACTAGTAATGGAACTTTTTCATGACTGTCAAAACGTTAGAGGGCATTTGATAGCAGTAGTCCTGAAGGGAAATTAATCCCATGCTTGAATGCCATACAGGTTTGGTCAGACATTTTTACTGGCTGCGCCAACTAGCAGTTGACAATAGAAGTTAGTTTTAGAAGAAAATGAAAAATTCAGAATAATTTCAAATCAAAGAAATGTATGCATAAAATGTATTTATAGCTCATTTGATTAATAAAATGATGCACATTTCTTTGTAGATATAAATTGTTTACACAATTGACAGGTGTGGATGAAGACTTTTGGAAAAGAGAAGAGCTGGTAGCTAGTCAAAGTTTTAGGGGGTCCAGGGGGCAGGCTAACTCGGGAAATTTTGGTCTTTATATGCCCAGAAATGGTCTCAGGGGTATGTTAAGGATCAATTCTTCTCTTATTATTGTTGAATATTTTTCGTTTTCTTGACAATGTTAATAATATTGATATAATTTACTTTTCCAAAGCAGGGGTTTGAGAGCCGGTCCACAACTACCCTCCCCCCCCCCTTAAATTTTCCCCGATTGTGTATATTAGAACTGTGAACAGGAGCTTATAAAGTAGTTGGTATAATAAAAATGACGTCACCCCTTTTAAAAAACATTATATTAATATTATTGAATATAAATTCTATTTTTAAAAATTGAATGCATTCATGGTGTATATTTATAGTTTTATTATATTATTTTCCTGATTTGTTTAAACCATGTGTCATTGAAAATTATAGTATTTGTATTATAGTATAGTATAATTTATACACCTATTTATCTGTCAGTACAATTTTAGACCTGTCAAGTCATACACGTATTCCTGCATGAGTAATCACACTTATTTATTTTGTGAAGGTTGTTTCTAATTTTATTATTTCATTTTTATATTTCTTTTTATTTTATTTCTCTTAAGTTTGCCCCTACTCTGATCATCAATTAAATACATATTTTCCCTTTTGGTTGTCTTTTTTTTTTATTGTTCTTCATCAGTAGAATATAAAAATATAATGAAAATAACAAGAGATGAAAACAAGAGAATGACCCTATAAGCTTAGGAGATTGTTTTCATAGGGATTCTTTGCATATAAAAAACTATATCAATAATCTTAACTAAATAATAAATTGTGTTTATATAAATGTTTTCAGGTGAATATTTAAATTAATTGTTATTTACAATATCCTTTTAACTATGGTGTAATTCATTCCATATTTTTATTTCATTAAGTAAAATGTTTTATTGATTTCATAAGAATTATTGGGAATACATAATTATTTAGTATAGCTTTTATAATTATGATTGAATCATGTGAAACTTACTTACAGATATGATGGTTTTAAACTATTATCTGCTTTCCCTTTTATCCAAGTTATATATGTTCTCGACATTTTCTGAGGGTTTTGACTTGTGTTTATTGTTAATGGTTTTCAATCTGTATTGCAAAAATTACAAAAAAGTCTATAGACTTTAGGAAATAAGCTTGCAAAAGTAAGTTTAGGTAGTTATGTCTCAGCCATCCCAGACTTGGGCACCTACAATCCAATCATAGATAGACCTATGGAAAGTACCTGTATCTACATTTTCTTCAAGTCGATGACTTTAGTTTAAAGTCCTTGTTTTTTGTTATCTTTTCCATAATAATGACTATAATCTTATGTACACTTATTTTTATAATTCTAGAGTTTAAATCACAGTTCCAATGACATGAAGATGACCGCAGCCCAGATGATCAGTTATATCGCCAATGAGATTGACCATGCACTGGACATCAACATCATTAAGCCCCTGGTAGTGGTCCTTGTCAGCAACACGAAAGATAAGAACACAGCGGTGCAGGCAGACAGCGAAGTGGCTCTCGTCTCACTTCTCAGGATTAGGATGGGGGATGAGACTGTACAGGTATGGAAGCTGTTGACATGTTGTTTTCATGTTTAACGCTAAAACAATTTGATGTTTAAAGGCCCATGCTCTCCAAAATCTAAATTTCACAAGAAATTCACCAATTTGTGGCAGAGCCAAGCCAAAGAAGGCATAAGTAAAAAAATTGAAAATTAAGTTATTTATAGTTTAGGAAACTAAACATTATTTTCTTTAGCATGAAAAAAGTCAGTTTCATACTTGTTGCAAAGGTATGAATAATGAAAGTTTGAACGTTTGAAATGTAAGTTTTGAGAAAACTGCATTTGGAAATTTATTATCAGTATACATTGACTAAGCAGGGTCACTTTAAATTCCATTTATTTATCATATATCTGAAAATAAGGTAGTATGAAATTTGAATGTATGAACTGCATATTTTTGAAGTAAAATAAAATTTGAGAAAAAATAACATTTTTTTTATTCTGCCTATTGTGGAAAACTAGCATTTGTGACTTACGTCTCATTTGACTTGGCTCTGCCACATCATTTCTAATTTCATGGATCAGTTAATTTACATAATTTTTAGTTTTATTCTCAAGTAGAAAATAGTCTGAGATTTAAAGTCACCTCAGCCCCTCCATGGTCAGGCATACAGTATTCCCAATAGCAATGGAGCAAATGTTATATATATACTTATTTTAAAATTTGTAATAAATTTTGCTTATTAACCTCATTGCCTTCATGTGACAAGCATTGCTTGTATTGTTAATATGATTTGTGAATTTAAACAACCTAATTGTTACATCAAACATCAACCTTGCATTTGTTTTATGTGGCAATGTTTTAAAACAATATTCTTTGTTCTCGTAACCTTGACAACTATCAAACATTGCAGTATCATTCTGACTGTTGTTAGGTAATCACAGCGTAACGGCCTGTGCAATGATTAAATTATACATTATATTAATTTAATTTCTATGATAGTTCTTTAAAGTCATTAGTTGCCTTGTTTCTAATAGTTTTCAATTACACTATGCATAACCTAGTTTATAAAGCAAAGAAGATATTTGCACATGCTCATAAACCTCGTGTCTGATGGCTGATTTGGGAATTTGGCATGGTACCGTGGTGGATAACATTGTTCATTGTTCTTGGTTCAACCCTCACCACTCTGTTCTTTCACAACTTATCAACACCACTCTCCAAGTCCCATATTGATACATAGAAATCAAGATGTGGTTCTCATAATGGTCAGATTATCAAATTTATTTGACAAAAAACTTTGATCATACCCAAATATGGTAATGATATTTCTCATGTATGGTCATAATTTGACATCATCATGACCATATTTAGGCATATTAATGTTTTTTTGTCAAAGAAAAATTTGATAATCTCCATTAAGCGTTAGTCTCTGTTGGATATAATACAAGATGACATGGTACCACAACTTCACAACAGTGCAACTCACAAGACCTCATATTGAGACATAGAAAGCATGGCATATTTCCAATGTTATAAGGTCCTGTTGGATATGATACCAGATGACACAGTACCACAACTTCATAACAGCACCACTCCCTATGTTTCGTATTGAGACATAGAAAGTATGATGTAGTTCCCATGTTGTATGGCCCTGTTATGACACAGTAGCACAACTCCTAAGGCCGCGTATTGAGACGTAGAAAGCATGACATAGTTTCCATGTTGTAAGGCCCTGTTGGATATGACACAAGATGACACAGTACCACAACTTCACAACAGCGCCACTCCCTATGCCTCGTATTGTTGATACAGAAAGCATGGCATAGTTTCCATGTTGTCTGCTTTCAGATTATCCAATCCTGGTTCTAGACTGGCTACTGCAAATTCTTTGTCACAACTCAAAATAGTGCCGCTGCCTTTCATTATGAAATTTTTCTTTGACAAGATTCATAAGACATTTTGTTCCTTTTCTTGTTTGATGCCGAAAAAATAAAGCGAATTAAGATGACTATACTGTTCTAAGTCATTAATCTGTTGTTGTTGAACTTTGTTTCCAGGATTTAACAAAAGCATTTCCACCTCCCATTTTATTGTAGATTTTACACATTTTATACTTGTTTGCCGTGCAAATATCCATGACTATTTCTATATTAGGTTTTATTACAAACCTAATCATATGAATCAATAGTTTTTTTTAAGGTGGGGTTTTAAAAAGCAAGTAATAAACACTCTTTGAATTTCATGCTGGACAAGTGTTCAGTAACAATTTGTTTAGCTGTCAGTGTTGACTGCATTGTGGTTTGCAATAATTTAGATTATGTAGTGAGACACTTGGCTCAAAATTAAACGTCAGATACAGTTGAATCTCCCTGTGCAGACACCTCTCATTGTCAGACACCTTCCATAACGGCCACTCATTCAAAAACTTGTTTGATCTTCCCATTCAATTAGTGCATTTGGTACCTCTCGTAAACGACCAACTCTTGTATGCGGCCCAGCACTTATAGACTTAAAATTTCAATTTTTTGCATGTTTATGAGTGACTATCGTGAACATTTTGTGATATTTTGGGACAACCAATACAATTTTTTGTACGTTGAATAAACCGTGAAATTTCGGACATAAGCTTATATATATGATTTTACACAACCAAAATTCCATTAAGGAACACCAAGACATCAAACATAAATAAAATTAGGTTGGAACTAAAAAAAAGAACTTCTGTATGATGTGACACAAACAATAAAACACACATAAATTGTTTGTTTTCATCTAATCTTTCTAGTACTTTTTTTTCTTTCAGGTTGTATCCAAAGCATTAGATTCAATTCCAGCCACAAAATTAGAAGAGAGTATGCGGCAATTACGACGGGTTGCTAAGCAACCACCTCCTAAGGATGAAATAGATAATACGGTTTTACATTGATGTTATTTGTTCTGTTATGTTTTGATAATTTGTTCTTGGTTAAAAGACAGTAAATGTGTGATGTATCTATTTACAACATGATTTTGAAGAGTTGAATAATTTCAAGGAAATCTAAGGTTGATGTAAACAAACTTGTGTAAGCATTCATTATGTGGCATAGCCAAACCAAATGAGACACAAGTCACAAATGCAAGTTTTCCACAATAGGCAGAAATTTAGAAATAGTCATTTTTTCAAATATTATTTTATTTCAAAAATATACAGTTCATACATTCAACTTTCATACTACATTAAAAATTATTTTCAGATATATGATCAAAAAAATGTTTAACAAATGCAATTTAAAATGACCTTCCTTAGTCAATGTATCCTGATAAACAATTTTCAAATGCAGTGTTCTCCAAACTTACATTTTAAATGTTCTAACTTCGATTGTTGATAACATCATATGATTTTTTTTGGATGTTAAAGATAATAATGTGTAGTTTTATAATCCATAAAAACTTAATTTTCAATTTTTCGACTTATTTTTTATTTTGCTTGGCTCTGCTACATATGTCACTAAACAGGTTTCCATAAGCACGGTAGCTATGATGAGGAGGCTCTCACTATCATAAGAGCATTTTGAAAATGTGTAATATTACCTGATTAATCAGATGAGTGCCTCCAGAACTCCTCATAAGAGCTAATAGTAATATAGGAATTCCTACCACTTGCAAAGTGATGCATGCAGAAAATTTGAATTGGGTGGGTATATAAATTTTCAAAAATGATTTTTGTTCAATTCAAACAATTATATAAAATTTTCTTTTTATTAAATATTACTTTCGAAAACAGTATTTTGTGATCTTTCACAACTTGCTTCTAATTAGAATAATTTTAAAACCAGCTATTCATTTTATCAGTGGCGGCTCTAGGTGGCTTCAGTAGATTTCGTCGGTGGTGAACTTGCCTTGTAGAGCATGTTAAGGCAGTTGAGCCCCCAATATACCCAACAGCCAAAAGTGCACGCAAAATTCAGCAAATTACCTTTTTTTTTGCTTGTGAAATTGAAAACCTCAATCCTGCCCTACCTGTCGGGGATAATGCCCTGCTGTTGGGGGAAGTCCTCGTACCGCCACTGCATTTTATATTAGAGAATAAATTCTATCTATTAAAAAAATATTTTCAAAATTGCTTAGGAAGCATCAAAAAAAAATTTAATAAATGCTCATAAGGTTGCTACCTTAAATGTTGCTACCTTAAAGGATAAATGAGTACCCTTATTCTTGAATTTTGTTTAAAAAATGATATCTTAACACGTTAATCATAAAGGTGCTTCTAGCGTTGCTGATTTGTGCTACAAACGTCATTAGTAAGTATACTGTGTCAGAAGTATTAACTTAGCAGTCACAGACACAAAAGTTTGCCTAAGAGATTTTAATTTAAATTTTAATATACTGGTTTGTTAATAAAAACAGACCCGGTGTTCTCCAAGTTTACTCTTCATAATCCAAATGTTATAAGCTATAGTAGTTCTGGTTCACAAAAAATACAGAATAACCTACAGTACTGCTCATAGCTCCAACATGCACATACACAGTGAACAGACAGAATTTGTTGTTAGTTTATTTTAAAATTAAGTACAACTTGAATATGATGTAATATCCACGTTTACTCATTATAATCCACATGCACTATATGTAAACTACCTTAATCAACTACAGTACCAACATCTGGAGTGGTTCACAACAAAATATAAAATAAACTGCTAAACAACTTCTACATGGTACTGAACGTGAAACTCAACACTGAAATCCTTAGTTATTAATTTTGTTTTATTGTAATTACCAGCTTTGGATTATGGTAATAATATTATTACAGGGGCAGCTCCCAAGGTCATTCTCTTTAAGTGCGTATATGAAATTCTATATATGTTTCATAATTTCTAGTTGCATGTCTCATTTACCAGCACTGGGCTTGAGTAATCCGCTATAGTTATCTGGAAGAAGCATTGTCATGTATAAGAAGCTACAAGAATACAGTATTAAGTATTTTTTTAAGTGAATGTGGCTAAAATCTGCTTAAAATATGGTTTTATTGTTATTATTTAGGTTCTTTTTCTTGGTAAGAATTATTTTTTATTTTACCTGTCAATGGTAAAAATATATAAGGGTTATCATTTCCAACTGTCATTGTTTTAAATGTGAATTCTAATAAAAAGAAAATTGTTGTAGTCTATAGAAATGTGTTTGTTGTATTTTGCGTTATAACAATCAACAAATTCCAGATTGGACTTCATTCGGTGTGTGAATGGTCAAACCAGAGGCCATTAAAAGAGGAAAATGTGTGGATTTCTCATACGGATTGTGTGAATTGCTCATGTGGATTGCTCATAAGGTAATGTGGATTGGACGAACACTCAAGAAACCAGCATCAATCACCACTAGGCAGCGATAGAACTCACAAGGTAAGCATACCGTAGAGGACGAACCTATAACAGACTTGGATAGAAGGAAAACAGCAGGTTTTGTAACAGCTTTAATGACTTCACAGGATGGGCTATAGGATCGAAGTTTATAAGCATGTAGGCTAAGATACATCATGGAATAAATAGTCTCTCTTTTGTCTATCGGTACACCATCGACCAGACCAGTCTGAAGTGGAGATATTTCCAACTGGATCATTTGGTGATAGGGCAGTCGGCCAATGGATATTTGCTCTTCGTAACTAGTGCAACACATTCTTTAAAGTGCACACGAGAACAACGACTTAACATCTCATCCGAAAGACTGCACTAATTCTAGTTGGACTTTATAAACAATTACACAAGAAAAATAGCAATGGGGTCTCAAGTAATAAACCAAGTACATAAAATGCATCTGTTATGTTTACAGTGTTGATAGTCGATACCGGTACCACACTAATGATAGAGCATCGTTGGAATATAACCAGGTACCAAGGACATGCTTACCTGGGAATTTCACGGTTCAATGCACATCGGGTGTCTATTTTTTGCAAACTTTTATTAAATTAATATGAATGGTGGTTCATTAAAGATGAAGCACTAATGTTTTTCAAGTGTTTTGTTTTTCTTATTTTATTTCTCAAACTCTACTTCTATTTACTGTGTATTCAGCTTCAAGTACACCACATTACGGAACTAATCTGTACAAACATTGCAGGTACATCGATGTTCCCTGTGTAATGCTACTGTGTAACACCAAGTTCAAATTGAATCTACTTTTGTTGTAATGTTGACTAAATGTATTACTCCGTGTTCAAATATTATTATAATGCGATTATTACGCTTGTTTCAATTCTCCTCGTCTACAATGCCGGAAAATCCCCGTGTACTTTAAGCCAAGTGTCGCTACATAGCCTCGGGCGGACTTAACAATCACATTGTCATTTCTTGGATGTAAAGTCTTGTAAAATCTTCCATGTTCTTGTCTTTAGATTACGAGAACTTAGGATTGGATATTTTGCATGGAAGTGTTCCAAAAACAGTTAAAGTAATTCGTCCGTCTTTTTCCATTTTTCAGCCAGGAATATAAATATAGAACAAAGACAATCCCCGTGTACTTGAAGTCAAGTGTATAAACATAGCCTCAGGATAGGTTTATTTCTTCCATGGTTTTGTCTATATTGCGCAAGCTAAGAAAAATCGGATTTTTTTTTATTAAATGTATCTTGTTTCTTAATTTTTGAGTATTTTATATATATTGAGTGTTAGAATATTTTGTGTTTTACAGTAGGCCTACTTAAAATGTAGCCGTTTAAATTATTATATTTTATGCTGAATTCAGTAGGCCCTATTTAATTTCACTTTTTGGGCCTACTTAAAATTATACACTTCCAATATTTCTTTGTAATTACTAAAACAAAATTTGTTTTGTATTCTCGAGTTTGTGAAACAATAAAACTCGAATGTTCGTTCGTTCCCCTTTCGGGGTTTTATTTCTCAAATAGTTAAGGCCTCTGGCCCTTCTATTTATATTAAATCATA
>JAOTQE010062722.1:0-18315 GCA_025631205.1 Nesometra sesokonis | reverse complement strand
GTTGAGTCAGTCAGTATAGTACTAAAAAAAGGCATTAAATATTAAAAGTACAATTGAAATACAAAATGAAAAGCTTATATATATACTTCTAATTATCAAAATTATTGTCAAGGTATGAATGTCAGGTAAAATACAATATTAATTAACAAGAAAAGATCTCAGTATTACATGTCATGATAAGTAAAGCAAATGGAAAGAATGGAAAGAACGTCAATAAATATAAAAGTAAAATTAATAATGTAATAAATACTGTAATTTAAATGATTATAATTATAATATAAAAAATGATTACATGATGTAATATTATTATTTTTATTGTTTATAAAATAAAATGATGTATT
Source organism: Nesometra sesokonis (assembly GCA_025631205.1). Lineage (NCBI taxonomy): Eukaryota > Metazoa > Echinodermata > Crinoidea > Comatulida > Antedonidae > Nesometra > Nesometra sesokonis. Next base: position 17,974 of record JAOTQE010062722.1, on the reverse strand, counting down.
TATAAATACTACAATTACTACTAAGTACTCATTGAAACTGTGTAATTAAGGTACTTATAGTAAAAATTACAAAAGATATGGGGATGATATGATATGACATATCAACTAAAAAATAGTTTAAAAAAAATATGCAATTGTATTTTGAAAGTAGTTTTTAGGACAATAAACTGACATTGTATTCATGATAATTTATTACTGAAGATGCAGATTCTATAAAAAAAATACAGCAGCTGAAAAAACTGACTGTCAGTAACACAATGTTTTATAATAATTTGATATAAAAATGTATATTTAAATGCAAATATTAATTATAAAACAAATATTAGTATTAAATTTATTTAATCTACTACAAGTATTAAATGACTTATAAATATAAAAATAGCTACAACAGCAATACAAATGTGACCTTAAGAAACATTAATCAGGTGCCTGACCTTCAGCCTACATCAATACCACTCCCCCTTATCATTCCCCAGCTGGTTATGTCAGTTAAAAACAGGATGCATAGACACTACATAACTACTAAATTAGCACATACATCCTCTGTCCCCCTCCCCATAAAGTGGGGCCTCTCGACCCTCACATTAAGGCATGGGGAGGAAGACTTCCTCATTATATTTTGTGTTAATTGGCTTTCCTGTATACAATGTGTTAATTGCATCCTGGTCTCTTCCCCTCTCATTAGCCTGTGTCCACAGATTTCGAACATTCTATTTTATCTCCTTCAAAATGAAATGAAGCAGAGAATAAAAATGGTTTATTAAACTTTTCAGCAGTCCACTATACAAGAAAAAACTCTCCTACTGCCATCTGAGTGCCATCAGAGCTCACATTTAACCAATATAGAAACATTTTGCCAGTTTTATTATTTGCTATCCGAACTCAGCGAACGAAGGTCACATCGCTCTACTGCAAAAGTATAATCCGATAACAGCGAATTTTTGATTGGATACATTTTCGATTTTTCCGACAAAACTACTCAACCAATCATACCAAATTTTATACCAGATTCAAGCTCATAAAAATTCTCTCTCTTCTTCTTCTCTAAGATTTAAACAAATTCCCTATCTATATCGGCCTTAGAAGCTGTTACAAATCAAAGTTTTTGATAAAACATTAGGGGATATTTAAAATTATTCTTCATAGATAGGTAAAATAATATTTTTTACAAACAATCTGTTTGGGCCATTACATGAAAATTATAAATGTAATTCTTAAAACGTAATTTTCTTGAAAATTTGAGTTTTCTCCAGTGGTTAAGGTGACCTTGGAGAGCGAATGCTACAACTGCCATTGCCTGTGACCTCTCAGTCTCAATTAGCTTAATTGCATTAAAAAAATTACTGTAATTAAGGTAATTGGGCTTGGTGCCCCTTAATCTCCATAATACAGTACAAGAGGATATAATTTGTAAAAAATGTCCATCTGGTGCCATACCATTTGGGGCATGTCATGGCAAAACCACCAAGTTATAGAAAAACTTAAAATTTAGTTATTGCTAAAACCATATTACTCTTTTTATAAGCTTTAAATTGAGGGGTCAATTATCAAAATCTGGCATCTGTAACTGAAGTTATTAAACAAAAATTTTCCTTTGAATTTATTTTATATTTTCTGTTGTTTATTTTCTTCTTAATAATTTCCTGTGCGACAACTTTGGTGGGTTTGCCATGCCTAGAATCATTTTTGTCTGCCAAAATTGTGTCAAAATCTGCGTACTGTAATATACCCAATAAGATTTTCACAAGCAAAAGAAAATATTCACTCTTTGCCTTATTTTACCCAACCTCAATGTTGGATTTAAGAGATTTTTCATGCAAAACAACCCATTTCTACTGTGCGGATGGTATTTTAACATGTGGTTTTATATTAATTATTTTCTGAAAATTTTAGCATGCAGAAGAATCCTTCTATTTCTTGAGAAAATGCTGTGTAAGTGCGAGATATCCAACATAGGTGTCCATTCATGAGACTCAATAAGACTTGGAAGGTATCTCTGTCTCTCTCTCTCTCTCTGGCAACCTTCAGTCACATATAACTATGAATTTGACAAATGTAGCCACCAAAGTACAAAAATAATAATTAAAACCATGATAATTTCATTACCTATTATAAAATTTGCCTACCTATAAATAGGTGTATTTTCCTATAAATTGAGCTATAATTTTAGGCATCTTTTCTCATGATTAAATAATTCAAAATACGAGGTGCACATTTGCACAAACAAACATTTTGACTATGACTGCCTGTGTATCAACACTAGTTCTTCATTTCTGACACCTCTCTTCATTAATTCATCATAAGGTACCTGTCTTCACTGTAAGATCAGTCTGGAAGGTATAGACCATGCTTATCTTATTATATCTTATTTAGCTATACTTTAACATGTCAAGGTTGTCATAGGAAACTTTCTATTAAAAGAAGATTCTCAATATAGATAAAAGAAAAGGAACAAGTTATTCTAAAGATCAATTTTAACAACAATTTGTTGTTTCCTAATTTACTATCATTAAGTTAAAAGGCAATTATATCCAAATGATGGACATGGCAATAGAAACAAATCTAGATCAGGGGCGGGTCAAGGATCGGACAAAAGGGGGGGGGGGCACGTTTCCATGTCCGGGTGGGCGTGGTTACCGGTTTAATTTTGACAAGCAAAAATAAAATTATTATAACTATTATTTCCCCATTTTGGAGTGTTCGTGTACCCTGTTTGGTCCATATTTATGCTTTTGGGGCCAGTTTAACACGCTGCGCTCCTAATATAAGAGGGAGCGCAACTATGTTTTGCCTATAATGGGGGGGGGGAGGGGCGCCAGCTGCACCCGCCTCCTGAATACGTGCCTGTAGATATTCTATTCTGGAGTACAATAAGAAGATCAAACTAATTTTGAAAATAAAATTTATATACCCATATCAAAGCTTTTTTGACATATTAATTGGATAGCTTGGATTGAACATTATTTAGATCATCACAAAGCAAAGGAGAAACTATATTCCAGGTATTTGAAACAAATTGGATCAAATTTGAGGTCTCACCACAAAATGAGTCTAATGGTAATAAAATCCAAAATTAAATTATTGGTACCTTCTATTAGAGCATAGTATAAGCTGTAATCTACACTTTAAATTGCAATCATTTGATAAGTAAATCTAAAGATATGAAAGATATGAACATTTGAAGATTTCATGTATCGAAACACGGTTTTTAGAAAATCACCCATAAAGCAATTGAAAAATAAACAATTAGAAGGCTATAAATCTCAGAAAATCTGCATGATGGACACTTTCCTGCATGAAAACTAACCTAAAATGTATATTATTATGTAGCATTCCTATTTGTTTAAATTATATTTCTGAAAAATTTGACTTCAGACCTATTTTGGTGATTACCTCAATTTGATCTCACCTACGATGCGACTCACTTTGTGGTGAGACCTCACAATATTGTTTAGATGTGAAAACAGGTGACAGACAGACATACAGGACCAACTTAGTAAAAAAATAGTATTAGTGAAAATTTAATAAAATAAGTAAAAATAGTAAAACTGGAATATATCCTTGCCATTCATTGGCTTGGTATAGTATGCTAACTCCTCATGAAGTATTTACAACTCAGTTTATTAGTGAAAATTTAATAAAATAACTAAAAATAGTAAAACTGGAATATATAACCTACCATTGTCTTGATATGCTTTAATTAATACTAAACTCCTCATCATACATATATTTACAACTCACTGTTCATGATATTTCGACGTGTATTAATTCATCATCCTTGCAACCCTACTAACCACATTGTGATCAAGGCTGTTTACAGCAGCTACACTGAAGGTCTTGTGGTGAATATACCCTACTCAAATGCATCAGAAAAAATCATTCTGCTCCCGTATCAGATTGTCTACGTGTATAACCACAACATCTTGCAGAATATATTCCACCCAGAATGCATAAGCAAAAATACATTTTCTCCTCTTCGAGTATTAAGTCTTAAATTAATAAATCAATCTACAAGACATCCTGTATTTAGCAATGATGACATATTAAATCAACAAGGCTAAACACACATTTCACCATTAATCAATTATAGATTAGTCTGAATTTAACTTTGGATAAAAACACTGATTTTCTAGACTGAAGTGGGGAATCCCAAAAGAAATGAATGTACAATAAATGGCAGTGACCTGAAACTAAACTGATATGCTTATCAATGAGAAAAAGTATGTGCTGTATACTCTGTCTGATTTCCAGATTTCAAATTGGTTTATAAGAGACATATCCAGAAAATTGACTTACAACCATGATCGCAAAATGTTTGCTATAAGTCAATTTCAGTTATCAGTAAAAGGCTAACATACTTTATGTTCAATCAATTAATTTTAGCATGAAAAGGCTAGATAGAAATATATATTGATTTTCTAGACTGAATTAGGAAGTATCAGAAGTCAATATGTGGCAAATAAGAGATTGTTAATCTTCAGTACTCCTTATGGAGGAAGATTGTCAGAAAATTAGTCGTGCCTGGCGTTACCTGGTTCCTTAAGACGGGCACTCACTGCGTGGTGTGACGATCGCACGACTAAACCGTCGCTCCCTTGTGTGTGGTTGCCAGACGAAATGACAGTCTTCTGCTCGCCCGCCGACGGTTTTTTAGTAATTCAACAGGGAAATCACTAAAAAAACTGTTGGCCGATCAGTAGAAGACTGCCAGTACGTCTGGCAACCACACACACAGGAAGTGATGGTTTAGTCGTGCGACCGTCGCACCACGCAGTAAGTTATTGCAAACAATGAGTTTTTTACATTCAAATAATATTCGTCCAAGTCAAAAGGAGGAGGGTGGGCTGGGTCGGGTGGTGCTCCCCCTGGATCAGTGCCTGCACAATTGCGTGCTTTTAACATGACTCTCCAGCAAAAACACAGGGAGAGTGGCAAATTATTTGTGATCGAACCAGGATCAGAAAGTCTTTAGTACACAGCTCAGCAACTATACCACCAGTTTTAAAAGGCAAAATACTGAAAATAACACCAATGCTGTGGGTAACGATGGCTGAATCTCAAATGAGATACAAAATTTGGTAAGCAAAACCTAAAATATAAACGTAAAATAAAACAGCCAGATGTAAAAAGTGCTAACATTTCGTGGCGCACTGTCACTTCTTTGGAGGACGAATGAGGGATAACTTGGAAAACAGAGTAAGTACAATTAAAAATAATATATTGTATACAGTTTTAACAGCGGAGTAAGCATTTACAAGTGTGTTTTAACGATATTTTATTTCAATTTTAATGTTGTTTCAAATCTCGTAGATATTCAAAGGACACCCATACAATGCTGGTTATTAGAAATTATGGAAAGAACAAAATGGAAATAGTCACATAATGTGCGTGACAAGCCCGACAGACAGACCGACAGACATTTTTGAAAAGCCGTTTATAGAGACGCTTTCCACGTATAAAAACAATGATTTTCTAGACTTGTGTGAGAAATCACAAAAAAAGTCAATTTAGAAAAAGAGACCTTTAGCTAAAATATTCTGCTTTCACTTATATTTAGTCAAATCTGGCTAAAACGATGAATTTTCTAGACTGGAGTGGAAAATCCCAGGAGTACCAAAAACGGAAGTGGCTTTAAACTATAATACAGTACAGCTTATCATAAGCGGAAGGGTGTTCTATAATGTACTATTGACACTCTGTGTGTCACTGTACCTGATTTCCGGATTAACGGGTCTCTAGTGTTGAGGGAGATCAAGAGAGTTTAACCTACAACCGGCATTGACCAAACATTCTATTTTGTATTAACTCAATTTAAAAAAGGCATGATCCCTGATACTGAATTTTGCCAGATAACAGGCAGTAACGCAGGACGGGGAGGAGAGAGGATGGGTTCCGTGATTAATGGAGCGTGAACACATAAACAGGCTTGCGAAACAGGAAGGACTAGCCCCATATTTTACCCTTAACTAAAACACATTATTTTATCATACTAAAAGCTTCATTGTTATTTTAAAAGCTTATAAAATTTTAAAATGAAGTATAATACTTTAAAAATTCCACATTTATTAAATTACAATTTTATTGAATATTAAGACTAATACATGCTTTGTTGATGTTTACAGTTCTGGAAATACTCTTTGCCACTGTCCTAAAAATAGGACAGTGATGCAAAGCTTTACCTAAATGCCTTCGACCATGATGTTTGCGTCCTCGTTTGTAAACTTTGTAGTAATGTTTGAAAATTGCAGAGTCAGACATACGTGACCTCAAAGTGTACAGTATAACTCAATACTAACCCTCCAGAAAAAAAAACTTCATCTAAAACGGACTATTTTTAAAGTCCCAAAACCTAGGTAACCTTGACTCTCTCTAAACTGGACTGTTCGGGAAATTAAATCAAATGGATGAAAGGCCGGTCATTTTGAAAGAATTGAGTACATTTGTAAAAACAGTTTCGAAACTTTAAAGTTTGTACATGATGCGCAACCAAAATCAAGGCAAAAAGGTATATTACTGTTAAATGCACAATACCATAATCTATTAATTAAAATCCTCAGTGTCGGGAAGTTCATTATGAAGTAAATTTTTAATTTTCTGAGCCAACTCAGAATAAATGTTTTTGGTAAAATCTTGAGGGAAAACCATAGAGGGCACATATTCTGGGAAATGCATTTTATTTTTAAATTGAAAATTTGTCATGGAAGGTATAAAAACTAGGGCTGGTTTACCAATAGCCAAGTACGTTAAAATAACAATTTATCATACCCATTAGTACCGCGGAAGACCGTTTAACAACATTTTATTATCCTCGGTAGTACCGGGGGAAGGCAGTGAAAGGGTTAATTGATTTTTATGTCGGTGTAACCTAAAATCTGTAATTTCCAGAAGGAAACCCTGACTTTCCAGACAAAGAGAAATCTTAGTCATTCTTGGGTATTGACCTCAAGACACTGTACATATGTAGACAAGTGTACACGTGAATATTGTATACTTATTCATAGGTAACGTACACATGTTACCTGTTTCAATTAAAGTGGCTTAGGTGTGAACACATTAAAAATCCAGGTACTACTATATTGGTGCTAAACGGTAATTGCTTAAACTTTATTTAATTGTTTTTAATATTTTTTGCTGAATATCATATAAAAAAGCTCTCATAATAGGAAAAATAAGGCCTCATAAAACAAATCATTAATTTATCATCCCACGCTCATCAACTTTGGGGAAATCCCAATTTTTTTTTACTCATTTTACAATTATAACGATCATATTTTTTTTATATTCACTTGAAATGCTTTGGGTTTTCATAAAATTAATAATATGAACGGTTCTCAAGCTCACAACAATGTACACAAAACATAGGCACCACATTTGCGTGATTCTAAAATAATTTTGGACGATCTGGCCCAATGTAAGATCACTACAACATCGGAGGGTCAGTTAAAAAAAATACCCTCATCAGTTTTTCACTGTGTGCTTTGATAGGGTGATCTAATTATTATTTTTTTTATGGGGACTAAAATAAATTAACAAAATTTACAATATGAATATTTCTTTGTAATTCATATTATTAGAAATAAAACGAACAACAAATATTCAGATTTTGTAAATTTTATTTTGTAATTCTCTCGATTCGCAATATTGGCTCTCTCGCTCAGTTTAGTGTGAACGCTCCCTAACCTGTAGAATTCGGGGAAACAGGGTCAATAAAATGACATGAAAACACCAGGTGTGACACGTTTGTACTGAGCATTAAAAATACCAGGGAATTGTCACCTAAAATCACAACTCTGAAGTACGTCAACACATGTGAAGCCTCAAAATGTTACTCATGCATAAAATCCGGCAAACTATCCTTGTACAACAGGGCCATTCAAGTCTGTAACAGACTATCATTTCCTTTCAATTGCCACCTTTTGAATTCTGAATTTTCGTGGTCACAGTCCCCCAAAATTTCATACATTCCTTGACCTTTCATTACTAATTCTATTAACGCCTTTTTTTCCCTGTGCTTGGTAGCCTATATCAGTACTGAATTTAGAAACGTGATAGGCAGACGTCTAGACCCCTGATGATAAACGCCATAATTTTTGTATTAATATTTTAGAATGATTTTTAATCACTGTATATTCTGGATTTCCGTTCCATATTTCTTTTCTTTACTTCTTTCTATCCATGAATTTTGTTTTAAGATTAAATAGGCCTAGTTACTAACAAATTTAATATCCTTTCTGAAGTTTATTTTTTTTTTTTAATAAATAGTTACAGCGCATAGTATCATCTTAATGTGCATTGGAAACTATATTTAACATCTTTCAAACTGAACTCTCCTATCACTAAAGTCAAAGTTAAGCCTGGTCCCGGGACTATTCTACTGTCACCATAGGATAGGCAGCTTCTATGATTGTCAAGATCATGAACGTAATTGTCCAGACTCACTACCGATCAAGTCTTATATGATCATTCGGGAACGTACCTCCTGTACAAACTTGCTAACATTTAACTTTATACTCTCAAGGCACAAATCAATTTACGGTGGTGATCTCCATCTTTAAAATTTTTGTCAACCGTAACCGTGAAAAATATGCTTCTCCCGGTTTTGACGTTGGCCGCGCAAGTACTGAGATATACAAGAATGCTAAACTGCTGGTATCATACTGCAGTAATCCAGTGTATCCTACTATATCTACTGCAGTAACAGTCCAGGGATGTAGTTAGACAAATCCAAGGGTGGGTGGAATCAATGTAAGGGTGGGTGGTAAAAGGATTAAAAACAATAATTTTACCTTTTTCATATGGTTAGGGTGGGTGGCAGGTTGGAATTAGGCTCGGTGGAAGGCCTTAAAGTAAACTTTAGGGTGGGTAGAACATTTTTGGGGTGGGTGGCCCTGCCCACCTCCGCCCAGCATAATTACATCCGTGACAGTCATAGAGATTAATATATTTTTTATACTGTAGGAAATAACTTGCTATACAGAAGAAAATAACTTTTTACATGATCCCTTAACTGAATTTATAGTTTAATTCTAATATTGCAGTAACTGCAGGGTAATACCTGTAGTTTTGAGATGATCCCTAAATGAAAAAAAAAACTGTAATGCATACGTACTATTAAAAAATATCTAAAATTTAAACTACAGTACAGTATTATGACAGCTTATCAAGGCAGGATGTTCGATAAACTAAACAAATGTATAATTGCAATGATTTAACATAAAAATTGATTTTTAAATTAAAATAAATTGGAAAGAAAGTGCAACTTAAACGTTTTATTGAAGTAAAACAAAAATGTTAAATTGCAGTCAAAAATGCAGAATCATGCGAAAAATAAAAGCAGTGTATGAAATAATCTTTAACATAAAATTTAAACATTTTACATTATTATACTGTAAAGCCCTAAATTTCGCGGCCCTAAATTTTTGCAATTTCAAGATTTGAATTTTATCTCATTTACTGTAGCAAAATTTGAAATATGGGTTTCCTATAAGATACTCAAAAGACATAATAAATTGTTTAGAAGAATAATTAAGGAGGGAAAATGATCCCATACATTTTGTTTTCACTTATTCCATCATAATTTATAATTGTCTTGCACTCTTTACCCTACTTCCCTACCCTTGTTTTTATACCCCAGGAAAAATTTAAATATTCAAATGTGTTCCTAATTTATCCTGTATCACTTTACTCAAAGCTTTAAATTAAACTGACTATTTAAAACATTTTAAATTCAAACTCCTTCTTAATTCCTTACCCTCGGTCCTTTAACCCATCAGAATATTTAAACCTCTACTCATTTGTTTTAACTCTCCTTATCACTGTATGACTATTACGTACAGTATAATTATCAAATAGTATAGCGCCCCCTTGAGTTCAGGGTTCAAGCGTTCACATAGCCCAGACGTGTTGATACCGATAATGCACGAGTGACATAGTCTATATGCAGTAGTAATAAAGTTAGTTGTTCTAAATACAATACTGAGGTATCTGTGTCTTCTTTCACACAAGTCATACATGGCGCTGTGAGCATTGGATCTGAGTAACTATATTCATCGATTCATTCAATATTACGACAAAACATGCCACCGAAATTTAGCTGTAAATTCGAGGCTCAGTTATATTAAACTGAAGTGGGCCTGCAGAATGGTGGTCCATAGTTAAGATGATTGGCTTCCAATTGCCAATACCAGGGGTTTTCCCATTAATTAGCTCCAGGGGATTTCCCTTAACTAGCTCCACTCCCTAAGGGTATGTTGAGACTCAATGATTAAGTGGAGCACAACGTACGCAGCATACGATTATTTATGTCTGAGTAGCTGGCGATTAGAAAACCCCAGTTTAGCGTAAGCTACGGAGCTATGCCTCGTACACCTGAATAGTTTTGTCCTTATGTTACGCGTTGTCCAACCACAATTTGCAAGCGGTCTGCATTGGACAATCAAATATGAATCACTGGTCATAAAAAAAATCCACTGGCGGCAAGTTTAAAATTGCGTTTGTCTGAACACCTTGGTCGTTATGCCACAGATTAGCTTACACCTTGCTTACGCTAAGCTCCGCTTAAGCCTTGAATCTAAACATACCACAATGAGACTTAGTTATAAAGCAAGTGTTGGATGTCACTATACTAGTGGTTGCCATGGTCTTGGAGAGGGCCCAGTCAGGATTTCCAAGCAACATTAGACAAAATAAAGATAATTATTACTATTACTAATTACTATCATCATCATTATTACTATCATCATCAGACTTAAACATGAGAATAAGGAACAATTACAAACAAACAAAATCCTTCCGAATTTCAAGTCCTTTATCCTACAAATGGCTAATCAAACATAAAAAGCTCCACTTTTAGTTTATTTTCCTCATCGCCAACATATTATTTCAAGCCAGTCAAAACAGATTAATAGAGGCAATATTATATCCTTAATAAATCAAATAAAAATTAAAATTAGCACTAAGAAATGCATGTAAATTGCTAATCTTCTACTGCACATAATCAAGTTATTTATCAAAATCCTACAAGAAGTTGCTTTTCAATTAAATATAAACTATTTTGACAAGAGATTTGTGGTGAAATGTTAGCAGAATATGTTGATTAAAAAAAAAATGTGTTGATAGAATTCTACTTTTTTTAAAAAACATAACTTGTTTTGAAATATTCTGGCCTTTACTATCAATTTAGATTTTGCTTATATAGCTCTTACTAGCATATTCCTAATTGTTGGGCTGTTTTAACAACAATAGACTGAATTAGCGATGGCCTGTGACGTCACAAAAACTTGCAATCGTGGGTATGAAAACCAAAACACATCGTGAAGTCATCTTAACAAAGGACGAGTGCAAATGTTACTTAAAAATTTGTTTTAAATACATATTGAATTTAGCAAGTTTCATCATTTTTAAAGCATTAGTAAACATCTACCTTTAGCCTTAGATTAAAGTAGAACATAGTTGATCTGTTTTAATTTATAAAAGGAAATAAACATAAGACATGCCGAAAGTTGGAACTCTGTTGATCCACTCAGGAGAGCTAAGCCGCTATGCACTGACTGATCAACACTGTTTGCGTGGTAGGTGCCTAAAAAAATTCATAGTTATCAGCCATTTTGACAGGTTTAATTAATTCCAATTTAATTAAAACTAAGCGTAACTAGTGAGAAAAAGATCTATGAATATATCCAAATGGTTTGGAATGAGTTACCAATGAAGAAGTACAAATAAATAAAGTTAAAAGTTGTCCTTTCAAACCTCCTAACACAGTGAAATATAGGAAAAAAGCGCCCTCTATTTATAAACATAGCCATGAAACCAGATGTAAACAAGGTCGCTAATTCGGTCTATTCTTCTTTTTTTGTTCTTTCGCATGACATTAAAGGCGCATAAAATCTTCAATTCCCATTAGCGACAATAGAGGGTGCTGGATCACTGTTTGTATTTGTAACCTTGACCAGTTTACAAGATTTCAAAGTCTGCCAAAGACTGAAGATGGTGGTGTGCAAAAAGTGTTTTTCTTTAGCATTTAGCACAAGGAATTAAAGTCACAGGAAACTTGAATTTAACATTTTATTGTATTAATATACTCACTTTTATATATTTTTTAATCAAATTTATTAAAAAAAATAATGGGCAGTGCTAAAAAAAGTGGTACATCAAAATGCATAAAAGATAGAATCATAGTGCATGAAAAATAATTATTAAAATCTAATTAAATCAAGATAATTAAAAATAAAGTACTAGATTAGTAGAAAAAGAGAAAATAAATTACAAATATAAATTATCATAACATTTAAAATAAATATAAATAACTAAAAATATATTAATTTAAAAAAAAAACTATACTCAGTCAAATGAATCATTTGACCAAATATGGGCATACCACCTGTGTCTTATGCAAATGAATGCAATCATGCATAATTTTCTGGACATTCCCATCATGTGCATAAATTATATAATAAAAATGCATGCAAATGAGTGTAACTAAAAATTAATATCAGGCAGCAAACAAAAACTTCAACCCTGGAAGAACATACCTTTCGGGCGTTTCTTTGCTGAAAACATTTAAAAATACATCTTTGGTTTTATTCTAATATTTGAAATAATTTGAAATAAAACACAGAGAAAATCTTTAACAGACAGAGTCCACTGGGGAAGGAAATGAGATAACTATGCCATTTCCTCTGTGGATAATATGACAAAAAAAAATATGGCAGTAAAAACAACCGAAAACTATAATATGGTTATACAGTATATTCAGTTTCCTGATATTCTAGAAAATATACCCTTTGAAAAGAATAACTCTGTTAACATGGCAGATAATGGTAGTGACAAGGTTGATAAAGGCAAAGGACTGACCCTGTAAAAACTACCATGTCAAGGGATACTATCAAGGATATGGTCAGCAATGGTCTACAAGTATTCATAGAAAAATACAGCCATTATTTAGAAAAAACCCTTAAGGCATTAATAACATCAACAGACAGGGTAATTATATACTACCTTACTAGGTAGTTCTCTGTGGTGCTAGGTAGATCTCCCTAGTAATTTAACATGGTAGATCTACATAGTCAGAGGGTGTTATTTTTTCAAAGGGTAGTAGAGCTTGAGGACACTCGATGGATTCCATAAATTGATTTTCTTATGGTAGTCTTCTTTAGTGTCCAACCTTATGGTAGTACAATTAGGTACTAATTGTCATTGATAAATATGATACAACATTTTTACCATAAGCATGCAATTATAATTCTTCAAATTTCTTCTTTGCTTTAATGATAAATTTGGCAAAAAAAAAAAACAAAAAAAACTCCAGAATCGTCTTTAAAACTTTTGTATAGTTCAATGAGGACATCCTTCTAGGAACCTCTTCGTGCATTCTCTACAAATTAAACTCATTTTTAATAATTAAACAATCGTTTAGAAGCAGGGGAAAATGCAGGATCCTGTGAAAGGGGGAAGATGGGACGAGGCATTTTTTGTGTTCTTGTACCCTGTTTTGAAACCAAATGTGTACATCTATGTTTGATTTTGGAGTCAAATTTAGACCCGGCGCTGCTAATATATGGAGGAGGGTCGGGTGGGGGGGGGGAACATGTACATTTTGCCGATAATAGATCCCCAGACAAGATGGTAAGTTCAAGACACTCAGAACTATCAGCATAGACTGGTTTGGTGAACAACAACATATTAAATTCCAAATTTTTTAGCTTTTATTTTGTTTTGATTGCCTATTCCTTCCTGTTCCCATGAACCTGGGAAATTACAAGTCATGTAGAACAACAATGATAGGATATCAGTCAAAACAATAGATATTAATATTTCTGATTAGAGAGTAACACTTTGCAATTACGGTCATATTCTTAGTATCATTAATGTAAAGGTCACATTATTCTAGCATCAATATTTTAGATTGCATTATTAATGCAAGTCATATTTTTAGCATGATTATTCAAACATGTGTTTTATTCATTTAGATTGACACCTGTTGATCATGTTATTCATAATTTAATGGAATAATTTGAAGATAATTTTTAATTTCTCAATATTACTATAAAAAGAAGGATGGAATATTTTCTTTGTAAACTTCATGGTGATTGCTTGAAGAAACAAATGAGGATAGTCATGGCAAAACCACCAAGTTGTCACACAGGAAGTTATCGAGAAATGTAATAAGCAAATAAACAATAATACAATAATATAAAGAAATACAACGGAAATTTGTGTTTTGTCTTTATAACTTCCCCATGTCCGATTTTGACAACTGACCCCTCATTTTAAAGATTGTGAAGAGATAAATAGTTTTTACAATAACTAAATTTTCGATTTCCTACAACTTGGTGGTTTTGCCGTGACATGCCTCAAATGGATTGGTGGTTTTGCATGATTATGTACTGTATTAAAGGAATTTATTCAAACAAATCATCATACAATAAAATAGCAGCCGAAGGCTAAATTACAAATTGTATTATTAATAATTAGAAATAGTTAAAATGTACAGATATGAATGTAAAAATGGAATATGATAAATTTTAACTAAATATAATATTTACTAAGATAAAATTGAAAATTATTTACTAACATTAAACTATTGATGTAAGTAGGGCAAATAAAAAAAAAATCTACTTTTTAAGCGCCAGTCACAGGAATACATTTCAGAGGAAGGGAGGTTTTTATTTATTTATTTTTTTTTCTTATTGCAGTATATTTTGATGTGGTACATACTGACATTGTCTTTAAGCATTGGATCACTGACATTATTTTGACAACAAATTTTTAAAGATTTCCAAACAAAATTACAAACACCTATTAGGGAATGCAAATTTATATACAATTTACCAATAAAAAAGATAATTTGAAACCACAACTTACAAAAACTTTATTACAAATCTTAAATTAATTACCATTTGGAATATTTTCCGTCATTAAACAAAGTTTAGTTTCAGCTTATCAAAAATTCAAGGAAGGGCAGTGATACTTAACAAGTATATTTTTATTATTTGGCCTTAAATTCATACCCAAAATGTTAATGGCAATTACAGTAAATAGTGTTTACGTTTAACCTATAGTATTTTTAGTACTGTAGTAATTGTAAGAGTACTCAACAAAATCCTTATGATACAAGTTAAATTGATAATACTTCTGTTGTTTGGATCTATGTAAAACAAAATTGAAGTACTGTACTTGTAACCTCTCTTCTGAAGGTTGTTTTTGAGTGTGATTCTCTTTACAATACTTAATTAAACATGTACAGTATGAGCACTTGACAATAACCATAGCGTTATCAATATTAATTTTGAAACTAAATTATACTTTTTACTAATATTGAATTGAAAAAAAAGCTTGAAATGTGACCTTTACTTTACATAATTTGTTGGCAGAATGTTTAATTGGAGATTAAAATATCAATATGAGGCAAGGCATGGCAAAACCACCAAGTTGTCGCAAGGAAATTATTGAGAAATAAGTAAATAAACAACAGGAAATATAAACAAATACAAAGAAAATGTTTGTATTTTCTCCAAAAACTTCAGTTATAGATGTCCGAATATGGTTTTAACAAAAAACTCAATTTTTAAGTTTCCTACAATTTCGTGGTTTTGCCATATTATGCCTCTTTCATATAAATTATAATATAATTTATATTTTATAAAAATTTTTAAAATCTGAAAAAGTGCGCTTTGTGTTTATTAAATTACACGAATACGATCAAGTAATTACTGATCTGATTTGCATGTAATGTCTTGTTTCATTTACTGCCCCTTCCCCATTTGGTTGAAGTGGAAAATTTGCTTCAACTCTCTGATTGCAGTGATTTTCAGTCCAGTTTCCGTGAACTTTAGAAATGATGAACCATAATGACATATTGATTTCATAGGTTTTTAGGTTTATAGTACAGGACAGAGGCAGTTTTAAAGCCCATTTTCCAAATTTATCAGTTCCATAAATATTTTGAAAGCCTTGTCATTACCATACTGAAAATTAGTTCCTATATTTGGCATCCCATTAGCATAACCCGCCTTCCATACAGTTACGTTAAGCCAGTTTTTCCAAAATCGCAGATTTGAATTTTTGAAGTTTTGAATCGTTATAAAAAAGTTAAAAAAAAAAAAACGATAAAATTCAAATCACGCTGGACTGCTTTATTTCCACTATTTACTATGCTGTGCGCAATGGAATTCGTAAAATTTTGCGGCCTTATTAAAATCGCAATAAAACAAATTTAACAAACTTTTCAACTGCAATTTTTATATTAGTTAGATAATTGTAAATTTTATTTCTAGGCCCAAAACATGTAAATGTTGCCTCGAGGTTTTGAGCTATTAATACCTCATTAACCTGGAGTGAAGCGATGGAAACTTATAGCTTATGTAGTGTTATGTAGTTATGTGGATTGATTTATATAGCGCCTTCTACAGTAGTCTCAAGGCACCGTGGACCTGATGTTAAACATTTATATGACTTTCTACACCCCCAAGAAGGAGAAGACTTGTTCCACCACCAGAACCATAGTGCGAGCGGGTCTCGAACCCATGCTGTTGTTATTGCTATGGTTCACGGTTCTCCTCTATTAACAGCTCAGCCACACAATTCGCACAAAGCTTACTGACAATGAAGACAGTGAAGGTTAAAAAAGGTGTGAACCATCACAATAGTCCCATTAAATACGGCCTAGTGCCAAACATGACTATATACAGGCCTCGAGCTAGTGCACTTCACATCCTCTATGTTGAATTTTGTATGCGTATCTAGCTACAGTGTGCAACATAATGTAAAGTGTAAAATCTCTCCAATGTGATGGTTTTAGATCCTTGAAGCTATTAAACATCTTACTTTGTAGTATTCAAGAAGGTCTTTCAGTATTCAAGAAGATCTCCTTGTAAACATGAGGCTTATGAAATCTAAATTAGAGCGATTACATCATACAATGATATTACAGTGTTAGTCATAAATTGTGACTTAAGCAAATTCACTGAAAGATTTGCCAGTGTACATCTTAGCAATTAGTACAAGGACAAACCAAATTGAATGGTTGTTAAACTCCAAACTGACAATGTCCATGGGTGGAATTGTTAGTGTACATACCTGACAACATTTGTACTCTTGAAAGTGGTAAGCTGTCTCGCCGTCACTGAGTTGATTGAATACCCAATGTACCAGTGCCTTTTTCTTTATATCAAATTTTACTTTGATGAGCAAAAAGTCTTTTGCCCCGATTGATGTTTATTAGAAGAAATTAGGCTGAAGTTTATGGCCACCTTTAGTGTCAATTAGTATCCATTTTATATATATTGTGATGTTTTCTTGCACATTTCATAGTTCCCTTAAGTACATTTTTATTTTTGTTGTTGAATTTTAAAAAGTGGTAAGATTTTCATGCAGAAGCAGTAGCTACAACCTAAATCGGTAGTGATGGCAGATTGGAGTGTAAAATTTAACAACATAAGAAAGATCCACCAAAAAAAAAAACAAGTCTTGGGACACCAAACCACTCCAAAATAACAAGAAGGATAAAACATACCTGGTGATTTGCCATGGAAATAGTTGTAATATTGGGAAACATATGTGAGGATGCTAAGCCTGTCAGGTATCAGCATTGTTGCCATATCCTCCGGGTCAAGCAGAGCCGGTATGCCTAGCTCATGTTCGGCCACCTCGAAGGCCTAGAAAATAAAAAGATGGAAAGTATGAAAATGAAAAAGTTTGCATTGTTTTAATACAAAGCTTTGTAGGTGATGATACTTTGATGAATAATGAAATTCATGATAATTTAAAGTTTTCGGTGTTAAATCAACCAAAATTTCAAGATGTCCCTCACACTTTTGTCTCAGAATTGTGTCTGTTGTGTTGGACCGGAGTCTGGTATGTATTTTTAAGAGACTACATTGCCATCCTTTAAAATAGATATAACATGCAACCACAGCAAATAAAATAAATGAGTTCCAAAATAAATTTAAAAAACCTGGAAAACTAAAGTTGAAAT
>JAOTQE010062711.1:0-18316 GCA_025631205.1 Nesometra sesokonis | reverse complement strand
ATCTTCCTTTTATCACAGTTATAGTTGTTTTTTATATATAAAATTCTCATCTTATTTTCTATAATAATAATATTTACGTCGTATGTTAAGAGAATATATTAATTTATTGTCCCTTAAAGGAAGAAAATAAATGTTTCATTTGAATTTGAATGTATGAACAAATTTAAACCTTATATCGACATTCACTTTAGATACAATTAGTAGAAAATAGTTGATTTGGTTTTAAAATACAGTCAAACAGAAATAAAGAGAATTTAAGTCAGGCCAAAAGTGTGAATTTTGTTTACTCAGCGGAACTGGGCTGGTGGTTGCAATACTCAAACAACACTGCTGATGAAGTTGTGGGCCTAAAATAATTTGTATAAATATACACCTGTTTTATATACTGTACGCTGGATTTTATGTATGCTTCTTAAGAATAATGATGTCATAAATATTTGTATTTTAAGTAAGTTTGTTTCTGTATGTTACACTTTAAATTAACTACTCTGTCTAATCTAAAGTTATCTTTTAAAAATAGAGCATTACACATCATGTTATGCTTTTATATTATGTCACTTTACTGCGAGATTAAAGGCAAATTTAGCCTAATCTGGATTTTTTTGCCAACCCCATTGTTTACATTACACCTTGGTCCATTGATTCCATTGTAGGTCAATTCTGCAGGATTAGTTTCATTCCAAATGAACTCAAATTATGAGTAAAGTTATAGACATATTTGTGAACACAAATAATGTGCAATGGATACCTCAAGTAATAAAAACATAAAAAAAGGGTGTTTTAAATAGTTTTTGGTATACTATGCTGTTTTAGCCATGAAATACTCACACAAGTTAACTTACATTGCACCTATCGTCAAATAATCTAAAAATTAAGAATTAAATACCTCAAGTTTGGTGAATTCCTTAGCCATTGCCGATCTTGCTTGCTCAGATTCTTCAAGTCTGTGAAGCAAACACAAATAATTAATTTAATTTAAAAAGTCTGAAAAAGTAAGTGTCATGGTTTTTTTTTCAAATACACATTAAATGGCATTTTTTGATAACATCAATAAATAAGGCTAGTCATGGCAAACCCACCAAGTTGTCGCACAGGAAGTTATTGAGAAATAAGCAAATAAACAATAGGAAATATAAAAAAATACAAAAAAATTTGTGTCTACTTTGTCCTATAACTTCAGTTATTGACGTCCGATTTTAATAATTGACCCCTCATTTTAAAGCTTGTGAAAAGTTTAATATGTTTTTAACAATAACTAAATTTTCAATTTTCCTACAACTTGGTGGTTTTGCCGCGTCATGCCTCAAATGGTTGTTAGTGTGTGATGTGGATTTCAACTATTATTAAGCAAGAGTAACCAAAAAATGTAAGAAGGCCTATATCTGTAGTGCAGTAGAGTCCTTTCAATGAAAATTCAGCAGTATGCAATAATCTCCCACTATTTTCCAAAGAGCTTTCTTCACTTAAATTGATGATGATGATGGTGATGATGACGATGATGATAATGATGGTGGTGGTGATGATGATGATGATAATGATGATGGTTATGGTGAATGATGATGATGACTATGGTGGTGGTGACAATGATGATGATGATGAATATGAGAATGATGAATATGAGAATGATGATGAGGATGGTTATGATTACGGCGACAATCATGAAAATATAAATGGTAAGATTAAATTGCAACATAAGATAAGAATTTCATTACTTAATTAGACACTACCCTTTTGTAATAATGTTCTATGACCTTCGAAAATTATGTATTAAATATTTTTTTCCTTTTTTAATACCTTTTTGTCAGAGCAATCAGGTCACTTTGTAACAAATCATGTGATTGGTCTTCTTGTTGTGAAGGCTGTGCTGATCCTTGAACCTGTGTTTGTTGTGGCACAATAATTGTTTCCTCAATCATCTATGAACAAATAATATTTTAATAAGTCAACGGACCAACTTATATTGAATATTAATGAATGTCTCTATGCTCTTGTTGAAATAACTATTTGTAGAAATTCTCCAATCCCTTGAGGATCCCGGTATTTTAATGATTGTCTGGTCCATGCATTTTGATTTGATTTATTTGGTGTAGAACACCAAGGATAACCCATGAAAGTCCGAATTAGACTTATTTCCAGTGGGGTCCTTCTGGTGGTGATTGGGCAGTACACCGGGAGACAATCCCCTACTCTTTTTCGAAGAGTGCACTGCGTTCATTAACGTGCATATGAGTCATGTTTTACACGGGACCCACGGCTTAACATCTCATCCGAAAGATGGTGCACTAGTAACTTGTATTTCGATCCTCCAGCCTAAACACAAGGAGAGTGGAGTGGTGTTGAATTGAACCATGAGTGAATCACGGTTCAGCGCACAGCACAGTGATTTCCACCAGCTAAACCAACTGAGCTAAATGCCACTCCCAGGGCTAGAAGGAGTTGCAAACTGGCATTCAAACATTTGACAATATTCTTCGTATAAATGTGTTTCTGTCTGGACTTGTAATCATTTGACTAGCATATTAAGAACAACTACAACACCACAATCTTTGGCAAAATCACCTAGGATGGATTTTAAACCAGACTTCCATATGGTTAAAAAACAAAAACAAACTGTATGCTATTTATATATATTCTATTTAATACCTTTTCTTTTGGCACCTCGCTGTTGGCAAACTGGTGCTCCAATGCGTTATGACGGGAAACCAATTCCTTATAACGATAATCCATGTCACGCAATGCTCGGTTCATGTTGTGAAGTTGAACAGATAAATTATTACGTTCTTCAACTACGGATCCGATCTGAGAAGTCAACTCTTGGCACCTGCAAGAGTTTTAAAAATCAAGCAATCTACTTGACAAAATGTTTAAGAATTTACCATTTTATGCCAAACAGAGTGGCAATGTGGTATTGACAAGAATCTGTCAGAATTAAACCTAGAATAGCATTTAATCACCAAGATATTATTGATATTATTGATATTATTGTTATTGAATATGATGTTTATGTAATGTATAAATCTATGCCACATATGTAACATCCAATCGACAGACAATGTTGTTGCAATAAAGATGATTTGATTTGAAGATACAGCAGCATTTTTGCACAACAACCTTTGTATGAGCAGTTGCCACAGAGGTTGCAGTTCAAACTCATCATCAACAGATTGGGAGTGCTAAAGTGAAGCTGGTTGGTCCTTTGTGCTCTTAAGCTCAGTCCAGACTATCAAATTTTCTGTGACAAAAAACTTTGATATGCCTATATATGGTCATGATTACATCACATCATGATCATATATAGACATGTCCTTACCATATATGGGTTAATGAAAGTTTTTTGTCAAAGAAAGTTCGCTAGTCTGGACAAAGCCTTAGTCAAAACCAAAATCCACATTGCTCCTTTCCAGCTCGGAGGTATAAATGCCATAAGCACTAATTACAGCTACAACATTATGGAACAAATTGTATTCCATGGGTGTTCCTTTAAATAACAGTGTTAATAGTGTGAAATGCCAAGGCATAATGAAAATATAAATATCACTTAATATTAGTAATTAATAAATCAAACTAACCTTAATTCCCGTTGATGTAGACTGCGTGTTAAATGATCCCGTTCCTCTGATACACTTTGTAGTTGTTGTATGGTGGTATCATAAGACCCTTGGAGCTTTTCTCTTTCAACATCTATACTTGGTGGGATCTCTGGAATTATTGCTACTGGTGGACCCATTGACTTCTGAACGACCTTTTCATTTGTCATCTGTTGCATTGCCTCCTTCATCTCTTCAACCTCATCAGTTAATTCTTCATTTCTTGCTTGATAATAATCAGCAGTCAATTTGATTTGTTTTAATTGTTCTGTATACTGAGCTATCTGAATGTTTTGATTTTCCATTCTTGATTTTAATTGTTGGTTCTCTATGGTAATTACACGCATTTCTTCTAAGATTTCTGTCTCAGTAACTCTAGCTTTAGTTCGTTCCTTTTCAAGACCACTTTGACTTGATGTCAATTTCTGATTATTTTCAAAGCTAATATCAAGTTGTTCTTTGGTTGATTTTAGTCCTGTTCTCAATTTTTCAACCTCATCTCTAAGTTTTTCTTCATTTTTCGCTATTTTTGTAAGTTTTTCCACTTCATGCAAAAGATCTTGATTTCTGTTTTCACACATTTCATGTTGACCTTTCATGTCATCAAAAAGAGTTGAGACATTTTTAAGTTCCTGTTTGCATTTTTCAAATTCTTCTTTAAAATGGTCTCTTTCCTGATGAACACCAAAGCTATTATTATGAAGTTCTGATTGCTGCACTTTCAAATTGTCTATTTCTATCAGAGATTTGTTGTGGTCTTCTTGTAATAGCTCAAATTCTGCTTGTATTTCATCATGATCCCATTTAATTTTATCATTTTCTGACATTAATCTAGAGTTTTCCTCCATTAAAGCACTGCATTCATTTTTAGATGTTTTGTATTCTTCTTTTGATTTCTGTATATCTTCATTGTATTTTTCTTGCCAATCATTCTGAGTTTCATCCAACTCTTCTTGAAGTCTGGTAATTTCTTCATCCTTTAAAAGGTTTACTTTCTGTGACTGGTTATTAAGATGATCAACCTCTTCTTGTAATTTACCATTGTCCTCTTTTATAGTTACTATTTCTTTTGACATCTGGTGATTCATTGATTGTAATTCTTTTACTTTTTTATTTGTATTTTCTATAGCACACTGAAGTTCTTTATTCTGTGATCTTAGGACAGCTGCAGCATTAATATCATCAGCTTTTTCACGTTGTAATTGTGCAACTTTCTCTTCTGTAACTGTCACTTGTTGTTTCATCAAGGCAATTTGTTTCTCATTCTCATCAACTGACAAAAGAGCTTCTTTATACTCTGCTTGTAAATGGGTCAGTTCCTTATTCAATGCATCATACTTCACTTTCTCATTCTGAAGGTCTGCTATTAGTGAATTCTTTTCATCAAAACTTTGATTATGTGATTGTCTGAGAGTCTCATATTCAATTTTCATTTCTCCTATTTTTTGTTCAAAGTCACTTTCTTGTTTACGTATAATATTCTCATTATACTCATCCTTTTTCTTTTTCAGTTCTTCCAATTCTTTTGTTAACACCTTATGTGTCTCATTTGATTTCTTTAACTGGGCTTTCAGTTTTTCATTCTGTTTTTGTATAACATCTCTAGCATTTCTTTCTTCACTTAATTCTTCTATCATATTTTCTTGTTGCTTTGTAAGCAATCTAATACTATTTAAATTATCAACATTAGTTGCTTCAAGTTTTTTAAGATTTACATTAAGCTCTTCTAGCTGGTCACATAGACTCTTCTTCTCTTTCTCAAGACTTACACAACTACTTTCACTTTGTTTTAGTGCATTCTTAACATCTTCTAAATTTGCAATTTCTTTTTCTCTTTCTAAAAGAATATCGCTATTTTTTGACTTGAGTACATTCAGTTCATCTTGTACCTGTTGTAGGACTTCATTTTGTGTTCTGAATGAATCTAATTGTACAATTAGTTCATCTTTCTGTTTGTTTCCTTCTGTCATTTTCCTATTGGTTTCATCAAGATACTGTTCTAATTCTAACAATCTTTTCTCTTGTTCACTGACAGTACATTCTGATTCTTCTTTCTGTTTGAGTACTTCAGAAAGCCTAGCATTGAGACTATCTAGCATAGTGGCTTGGTTGTGCACTACTTCTTGTTTTTCAGTAACTGCTTTTTGCAAATTTTCTTTTTCTTCAGTTAAAGATTCTACTTCCTGCTTAGCTCCTTCTAATTGTGATTTAACATCCTTTGCCTTTGTTAATAGCTTACCATATTTAACTTTTAATGCTTGCAAATCATCTTGTAATTTAATTTTCTCTTCTTTAAACAGCTTCTGTGCCTTTTCAAACTCAGTCTCCTTTTCATGTTTTAAGCCATCTGTTTCTGTATGAGAAATTTCAACTTCTTCTAATTTCTTTTCAAGTGTAGATATCAATAAATCTTTTTCAGAAATACTTTTGTTTAGGTGATCAAATTCATCACTTTTTTGTGACATCTTCGCTTCAAGGTCTTCTAGTTGCAAGGATCTGTTTTGTAAATCATTTTCCAATTCTGGAATTTTCTGCGAGTAGGCTACTAGACTACTATTTATTGAAGAAATTTCAGAGTCTGCATTTTTTATCTCTAAGTGTAATTGCTCAATATTATTTTCTTTAATTTCCACTTCTTTCAATAATGCCTGATGTTTTTCTTCAATCAGTAAATTGGCTTTCTCACTATCTTCAAGTTTTAATAGCAGGTCCTTAATTTTAACTGTCAAGTTACTCTCCATTAACTCCATTTCATTTGATGTTTTTTGTATAACCTCATCTTTCTTAAGTAATTCTGAATTTAACCTATCAATGTTTTCCTGTAATTTACAGCACTGGTCTACTTGACTTGCTCTCTGTTCTGTTAAAACCTGCTCTAATTGAGTCATATCATGTTCTTTATTTCTTAATTGACTTTCCAGATTCTGAATGCTTTCCTGTAATTTGGAAGACTGGTCTACTTGAGTTTCTCGCTGTTCCTTTAAAACCTGCTCTAACTGAGTTCTATCATTTTCTTTACTTCTCAATTGACTTTCAAGATTCTGAACTCTTTCCATTGATTTTTCAAAAGCTTCTGTAAGAGCAGAAAGTTGAGTTGTCATTTGTGATTCTTGACTGCTTGTCTGTTTTTCTAGAGTTTCAATTATTGACCTTTCACGAAGGTGTTCTTCTTCAAGTTCACTTAACCTATGCTGCAACTTTTGTTTATCAATATTATTTGATTCTATCAAATCATTTGCTTCTACCTCTTTCTTCTTTATTTCTTCTTGCAATATCTGAATATCTTTCTTATATATTTCTATGCTATCCTTCAAGGAAAATATTTCTGAATTACAGTTTTCTTCATTTTGCGCAAGTTCAGATTTGTATCTCTGAATCTTGTTTTCATATTCCTCCATTTTTAATGAAATTTTGTTTTTCTCTGTTGATACCAACTCAAGTTGTCCTTGCAAATTATTCAGTTCTTTGTGATATGCTTCTTCATTTTCAACAATCTTTTGAGTGACTTGATAAAGCATATTTTTGTTTTTACCAAGTTCATCTTCTAGTCTTTTTAGTTTTTCTTGCTTTTGGATGTTCAAATTGTCAACTTCAAGAAAATCCTCCCTTAATGAATTATGTGATATAGTTTTTTCATGCAGTTCAGCTCTTAAATTTTTGCATTCTTCCTCAAGTGTCTGAATTTGTTTATTAAATATATCAACTTCTGTGTTATGAGATTCTTCAGAATTCCTAAGTAATTCCTTTAAAGAAGCAATTTCTTGATTGACCAATTGAAATGACTGATTTTTTTCATCTTCACCTAGTAACATAGTCTGGTATTTATCATCTAATGTTTTTAATTGTTCTGTTATTTCAGCACATTCAACTTCTGATTTCTGTAATAATGTTTTTAAAGAATTACGTTCGTCCATTACCAAATTAAGACTATGCTCATTTTCTTGTTTAGCTTCAGTTAAATGGTCATTTTTCTCTTGTAATTCAACGAACAATTGCATTTGTTCTTTTAAACTTTTTTGAAGACCTTCAATTTCAGCCATACCTCTGCTTGCATATTGTTCCTTTTCTGCCTGCATTGTTTCCACTTTTTGAAAAAGTTCATTAGATTCAGCATGTTTAGCTTTCAGTTGTCCTTTTAATTCTATGAGCTCCTGAGTGGTTAATTGATTCTGTTTTTCAAGTTCATCTACTTGACTTTTTAAATAGTTCTCCATTTTGTCTTTTTCATTACATAATGTTTCTAATTTTTTTCTTTGCTCCTCAATGCTTAATTGAAGTTTTTCTGTTACATCACAAGCAGACATTTCATCTTGTTTAAGCTTTTCCTTTTGTTCAATCAACAAGGCTTCTTTATGATTTAATTGAGATTCTAAATGTTCTATTTCTTTATTAAATTTATCTTGCTCTTCTTTCTTGCTCTGTTCTATTCTTGCCATGTTTTCTTTTTCTTGCTCTAATGCTGTTTTAACCTCCTTTAATTCTTTCTTTGTGGCTTTATGATTTTCCTGGAATGACTTTAGCTTTTGTTTAACATTTTCCTTTAGTGATTTCATCTGGTTATTGACAGCTTCAACTGCAGATGTCTTTTCCTTTAATTCTTCTTTAAGTTGAGTGACTTCATTCACATGTGCCTTTTCTAAATCTGCAATTGTTATGTTTAAAGAAGCTTGCATTTCATTTAAATTGTCTTTGTCTATTTTACGTTGGTCCTGATATGAGCTTTCATTTTCTTGAACCTGTTTTAATGTTGTGATTAATTGTTCTTGTAAAGAAACATTTTGTTGTTCTTTTTCTTCAATCTGTTTTGTAAATTTTGTTATTACATTTTCAATTTCATTACTTTTAACTTCAAGTTCAGTTTTTTTCTGTTCCAGTTGTAAATTAACACTTTCAACTTGATTTTCAAAATCTGAAATAGTTTTTTGGTTCCTTGCAATTTCTGTATCTAGGTCAGAAACTTGTTCCAAGAGTGAGGCTAACTTGGACTCAGTTTTTCGTCCTTCTGAATTCTGACCTTCCTTTAAGACATCAAGTTCCCTTTCAGCTTTGCTAACTGCATTTTCTAAAGATGTTATAGAATGATTTTTTTCATTAATAAGATCTTTTATTTTAATTATTTCTTGAAGTTGTTCAGTAACAGTACTTGAAAGATTAGATATCTGATCATCTTTCTCAAGGCACTCTTGCTTAAGATCACTGATTTCCTTTTCTAAACTATTTTGAATTCCTTTCATTTCTTGTTTTTCTAAGAGGAAAATAGATTTCTGATTCTCAACTTGAGAATTTGCTTGCTCAATGTCCATTTGCATTAACTCCAAATTAGTTTCATTTTTTTGGTAGTCTATTGTCATCTGATTCAATTTTTCATTAACATCAATTAATTTTGCTTGTGTTTCAACATGTTCCCTCTCTTTCATTGCTAATTTAGATTCCATAGTTGATATTTCACCTTCTTTCATGCTCAACCTTTCTGTAACTTCTTCTAAGTTCTCCATAGTTTGTTTAACTTTTTCATTTAAGAGTTCATTTTCATTACAAGTTGTGTTCAAATTACTTGTCATACTTGATAATCTGTTCTCATAATCCTGGATTTCCTTCTTTTGAGTCTCAGTGGTTTCAGTCAATTGACTATTAACTAAATCAAACTGAGATTGGAGATGTTCATTCTTGTTTACCTAATAAAAATAATGAAACAACAATGTTATACCATGTTTGTCATGCTTTATGAACTTGATCCCAGTTATTTTATTATTATACTGATGTGGATAATAACCCCAAAATCAGGAATTACCTCACCTTCATGCAATAAGAGGCACTTGAAAATAATATTGAAGATCTGACTGCAGTAACAAATAATTTTGTATGGTAGTACCTTGTCTTTCAAAGTCTATGCACATACCAGCTCAAAAACATTGTAAACTAGGAGGCATACTGAGAGTGCATGCCTATGGCCATATCATAATTCTCCCTATAAAAATTCTCCCATTGAAATAAGAAACACAAACATATTTAGAGTACATTTAGTATAGTACTAACATAATGGGGAAAAAAGCAGCAAACAATAAATAAACTAATGAAAAAAATATATACCCACTATGGGAATTCAACTCAGGGATGTTGGGTCGAAAAATCTGCACACAATACATTAAAATTAAAGGATTTTAATTTACAGTGGCATATATGCTGGCAACAGGGACTTTTGTTGATTGTGACCCTGCCTTTGACTCTATCCCTTCAAAATTAAATCATCTAGAGATGAGGAACATTGTTGTACGTTGTTAAGGGTTACTGATAAAAACTGTAACTTGTAGGCTGTTCACAGACACGACACACACACACACACTCACAGTTAAATAAACACAGACAAAAACATCCTCACCAACTCTTTGTTGGCAGTGGTAATAAGATACTCTTAGGTTCCATAAATACCTAAACTCAATGTGATTTCATGTTCATTTGGGGGAGGGGAGGAGTTAAAATTTTCAACCCTCCCAGAACCCTTAAGACTATCCAATTTCCTCTCTTTTCTGGACAGTTTTGTTTGAGACTTATACAAATAACTACGGATTTTGAGAATTTGGTTTCTAGATGACATTACCTGGTCTTTTAAATCTTGATCAAGACCCTCTTTTGTTCTTGTTAGAATCTCATATTCTGATTCAAATTTTGTTAGTGACTCATTCAATGTCTTCATTTCTTTTTCTCGTGTTTCTGCCTGATTTTCTAATGCTGTTTGAATAGATGTTAATTTTTCTATCATTTCCTTTAAAACAAAATAAGACATTTTATTACTGTGTAAACACAGATGCAGTTGTACTTTGAGATGATTTTGTAAAGTAGGAGAAAATCGGTCAATTTCAGAAGGTAGTGCTAAATTGTGCAAAAAGTGTTTTTCTTCACAGAGAGAGTCAACTTGTGTCAAAAACAGACAAAATGAGTTGGCTTTCACAATAACAAAAACAGACAGAATGAGTTGGGTTTCACAATAACAGTGGATGAAATAAACCAGGACACCTAGGCAGACCGTACACTTCTGAAAGATATACTGGGTTAATTGCTAAAACACTTAGAAATTGTGTACACTAAACTGCCAGTTTATGTTCTTACCTGATTTGTTCCCCACCAGAAATACAAGTAAATAAATGAAATGTGACAAAAACATGATATAACAATAACAACATAAAAGCAAAATCTACCTTATCATTTTCACATGCATCTTCAAGTTCCTTAATCTTTGACTCCAATTCTTGTTTTACTTCCTGTAGCTCATTTATCTTTTGTTGTAATATCTTGCACTCATCCTCAATTACCACAATCGGCATATGTTCACTCTCCATTTCTTTCTTCAGTGTGTTTATCTCATCTTGATGTTGATTATGTTCTTGTGACTTCTCTTCTTTTAGTTTCAAAACTTCCTCTTCTAGCATGGTTTTACTGCTGCTTAAATCTATAAGAAATAATAAGGGAATACTACAAGATACTGTACATGGTATTTCTTTGGATTTTGGATTCACAATGTATTTTCAAATCTCTGATTGTTCATACATGTGATTAATGACAATATCCATTTCCCTAAAACCATTCACACAACAAGGTCTATTTAAAATTCAAGAACTCAATCTCCAATTTGCTAACATCAATTTTAAAAGTAGTTATTATTGTGCTAATATTAAATTTAATAGTTATATGTTTACAAGGAACTACTCCCAGTCATTACACAACGACAACTGTGTTTTCTCCACCACATTATCTGAAAACAATCTGTAAAACTACTAGTTCTACATGGAAAAGTTGAAGGAAAAGGGAAGGAACACAATGACTAAGGTATTTGGACCATATTAAAAACTTGTGTAACACCGATTACTACTACCAAAATTATAAACTTGCCGAGAGATCCCCAATGTTAGAAGGTCTTGACAGCCGAAGCGTGCATCACGTATGGCACATCAGAAGAAGATCTTTACGTCAAAATGTACAAGGTTTATATCATAATTAATTCTAATTAGATAAATAAAACATTTATGTTCTTCTTATGAACTTCATAACTTAAACTTAGTACCCTAATACACAAGATGACATCATGGTATTATTTTAACAGTTTGATTCAACATACCATGGATGTGGCATCAAAGGAAATTACAAATTTCAATGCAAACAATTATCAATCTTCAAGACAAGGTTTTTCATAGTCATTTTTTCCAATGCCCCTTTGGAGTCGATTTAGGCAAGTGTGGCTGTAAGTACAAATATATAAACTTAGTATTAAAGTTAAATTATTATAAAAGTAATTTTATAAATTTCATACAACTAAATTTGACTTACTTTCTTTTTCTTCTTCTAATTCCACAATTCTCATTTCCATTGAGATTTTCTCTGCCTGTAGACTACTCCTATTATTCTCAGCTTCTTTTAAACTCAGTTGTTCTTGTTCAAGTAACTCTTTTAAAGACTCTATAGTCTTGTCCTGTGAAGTCTACGGATAAAATAAAAACACTAGATAGTGAAACATTCATTCTACTTTACTCATCCATCATCAGTCAGCTCTCCTAAATCTGGCCAGCTGGAAAACTTTATGGTAAACCAGACTTTTTTTAAGTCTCACCATCTGCAAATGCAAATACTCTCTCTAAACCGAACTGTCTGAAAAACTGGACAAAATTAATGCTTAGAAGGCTGATCAGTTTTTGTGAGTTGACTGTATCATTGAAAAAGGTTTTGTTGAAAGTTATCTTATGAATCTTTCCCACTAGGCCTAACTAATAAATGACATTATTTGAGTATTATTTTTAGACCATTTTAAGAATAAACTAACAAAAGGTTTACACTAGTAAAATTTAAGAACGCATGCAATAAACATGTTATTGAAAAAATGAACCACTTAAAGTATTAAACTAATTATCAACATTAAATTTATAACTGTAATAATTTCCTGTAGGGTAAGATGAACTAACTGTATACAGATGGTTTCCTTAATGAACCAAAATCATCTTTAGTATAAAATAACATAAAATTCTTATGTTTTGGCCATCTTTAATGGACCTATTTACATAGAAATCTAATATATGCTATACAGATATAACCTTATAGTCTGATTATATTCAATGGTAAGTATATCTAATTGGTAAAACTTTTGTAATTTTCTTTTAAGTGTCCTCTCTTCAAATAATTAGAAAAGTAGTAGATATTAGCCAATTAGTTTACTATAGAGCTATTACTATTCCTACAATATATACAGTATTAAAAAGATTAAAAAGATTCTGATAATGATGGCATGTCTAGAAGGATGATGATGATGATGGATGATGATTATGATGTGACCATGACGAATATGCTGATAGTGACAATGATGACTAATCCTTCAGGCATACATTATTATTGCATACTGTTTATGTTGAATAACCAAAATACCAGCTGTTTATTTTTATCACCACCAAATAAAATAATAATATAATTAAATGAACTTTCAAGACCTTCGTTTATAGCAGCAAAAATAAAACTCCAAAAGCAATATTAGTTTAAATTTACAATAAAGGCAGGCCTATATTGAGCTGGAACTCAAAGAAACACAACTGGTCAACAATATGCGCTCCGGTGCAACTGAATTAAAAAGGAACTGAACACAACTCAGATAAGGTGGGCACAATTGACGGTTTGCAAAAACATTTTGACATAAGCCCAGTGTTGTTCTACCTTTTGCAGAACTAAAACTGTGCACAGCACATGCACCTATTGATCCAGTTTCACATTAGTGCATTGCAGCACTAGAGTTCTACTCAGTTACACGCAGATCGACAATCTGAGTTTTGCTCTTCTTTTAAGATAAATTCAGTTGTGGGAAGCGCTAAAGTTGACTAGTTCATTCAAGTTAAATTTCATTTTTAAAATTTAAATTACTAATGATAAATCCATGAAGAAGTGAACAAAATATATATAGCAGGCTCCGAATAAAGG
This sequence comes from Nesometra sesokonis, assembly GCA_025631205.1. Taxonomy (NCBI): domain Eukaryota; kingdom Metazoa; phylum Echinodermata; class Crinoidea; order Comatulida; family Antedonidae; genus Nesometra; species Nesometra sesokonis. The sequence goes on along the minus strand of JAOTQE010062711.1, from coordinate 4,778 downwards.
TAATCACTTAACACACATTGACTTTCATGCAGACCTGATATTTATCATGACAAACACACATGCACACAGACAAGTGCTGGTCAAAACCAGTAACAAACACATAGGCTGTTCAGATACAGCCAGGTAGACTAGCACAATGTGGCTGTCACTAAAACAGTTGTATCTTATCAGTCTAAAGGTAGGAAACTAGTACATGGATACACAAAGTACACATTTTATGACTTCAGCATCAACACTCAAGAGAAACCCACCAAAAAATACAATGAACTTGCCTACATTAAATTTATTTTGCTTTGTATAGATATATGGTCAAGTAACGGAAAACCTTCCCACCGAAAAACTAAATTTAATGCAAAAACACTGGCGTATACAGTCGGTGCTCAGGGTGCTCAAGTACTACACTTGGGAGGTACAAAAAATGTATTTAGGATATAAATATGAAGATTGGGCCCTAGAGCCCCCCAACCCCCTTTCAGAGGAAATGGAGATATAAGAAAAGAAACAAAACATACACCACAATAACTAATAAAATAACTGAAATATAAGGGTGTTTTTTTTTTGCTTGTCAAATTTCGATCGGGTTTGACATCACCCTTCCAGAAATCTTGGATACACTCCTACAAAAAGGGAAGATTTTTCAAATCCTACATGCATGTAACCAATGGACATAAAACATGAAGTTCTCTAATCTGAACTATTCAAATTGAATAAACTGTACATTGCAAAGGGTAGTAATTTTTTTGAGTGTTGGCTGTAGTACTATTTATATGATACAATTATATCACTTGCATAATCTGAATTGAGGGCTGTATAATGCACCATATACTGCAAATAATTCAAGAATGATAGGTACTACTTCATCAAAAATGTATAAGATTATAGTCATGCAAAGAAAAGTGGAGTCTAAAAAAAGTTCTCGGGTGAAGAATACATACTTGGGAACCTTGCTGTACTAGACAAATATTTATGCTAAAAGTAATGACATTTAATTTTTAGGTGTATGCCTAAAAATAACATTGATTTTTTTAAAGAAAACTAATTAAATGATTCTTAATTGTATAAAATTTCAACCTAACAAATTAAACATTAAAGGTATTTAAGGAAACAAAAAGAGGCAGATGGAAGAAATGTCATCACACTACTAATATAAAAACACACAAACTCTAATATAGAGTGAATATACAAATTGCAATATGGAGAATGAAAGTGGTTTGTAACATTACCATGTGATATTACTTCATCACAAACTTCATGTTATCTCAACATGATTTTTATTACTTTAAACTAGTTTATAAATTGACAAGTTACAGAGCCGGGGGAGGGTGGGGTACAGAAGCGGAGGAGGGTGGGGTACAGAGGGGTTAATGGTGAAATATTTATATAGTACAAAATACTAAGGTGTCTATGCGCTCCAAACAAGTGAAAAGGAAAAAAGAATTGGAAGGAACTAACTGTACCCAGATTGGAAAAAAACAAGAAATATGGTTATTTACACCAATTTGCATCTTGGGTACCTATATAGCCACCTTACTGGTATATTTAGCCATTTAGAGTTAGGATTTAGGTTCATTCAAACCAACCTAAACATTATTATTATATATCAATTTTAGGGGCTTCAGCCTATTAAGGCCATTAAATTTACATATGAGGCATGACATGGCAAAACTACCAAGTTGCAGAAAAACTGAAAATTGAGTTATTGTTAAACTATATTACACTTTTCACAAGCTTTAAAATGAGGGGTCAGTTATCAAAATTTTACATCTATAACTGAAGTTATTGGACAAAATATACACAAATTTCGTTTGTATTTGTTTATATTTCCTGTTGTTTATTTGCTTGTTTCTCAATAACTTCCTGTGCAACAACTTGGTAGGTTTGCCATGACTAGCCTCATATGAGTTATTAATAACAGATATTTAGTCACCTCTTGATCAAGTAATGCCACATGGTATGCTATCACCAACATGATACTGCATGAAAAGTAAGGCAAAATCATACACACACACCCTTGGACACAAAACCTAGATATAAATATGGAGGCAATGTTGAAGGATGCTAAGACACACAAGTTGCCATAAACCCAAATACACAAAACCGATGTTAGTTCACCAAGGCTTCCAGAGAAGAAACAAGAGAGAGGACAAACTCTAACCATATTTAAAACAGCATTTTTCTTAATCTCGCTCAGTTCTACTAGCTTGCTCTCTACACTGACCCGAGATTTTCTTTCCTCATCCCGTTCATCCGTCATCTCTTGGAGGTTGACCTTCGTCTGTTCTAGATCCCGACGGAACTGTTCCTGTATTTCCATCTGTTTGCTATCATGGTTTACCTGGTTCTGAAATACAGCAAAAAAAACCTCAGTTTTAATGCATTTTAAAATCATTTTTTTAACAGAGAAACATTTTACCTTAATTTTAAAAGCATTTGAAAATATTTTAACATAAGAATATTTGGAGCCTTCGATTTTCAGTTACTGTAAATGTAACATCCTGAATCACAAGCTCCAAATTTATGTATAGCGTTCTTTATTTAAATTCCAGCATTTTGTGGCAATATTTGAAGATTAAAAAACCAAATATTACCCTTTACTTATTTTATTTTTTGTTATGTTTGATATAAACACAGTAACAATTTATCAAAACCTTGTGTTTGAAAATTAATGCCTACCTCGTCTACTTGTTTTTGGAGAACGCCAATTTTATTTAATAATTCTTGTTCATTTTCAAGATGGCTACCAATCATTTCCTTTAGTCCTTCTTTTTCTTCAACAAGCTCTTTCTTGTTTTTCTCCAGTTGTATTATTGTCTCCCTTTCATTATCTACATATTAATTAAAATGCATGGTATGTATATCAGGTATAGGTATATCAGTGAAAATAAATCAAATACAGTATGTAACGTTAAAGTGACAGACTCTTTTTAGATTAGTGCATTTATAAAAAAAAATCAAGTAGTATGTGACATGCTTTTCTCACATCAGTGTATGTTTAAAAAAAAAGTAAATCTAAAGTATTCGATCGAATACACTGCCACTCTCTTTGAACTTCAGCTAGAGGGTAAAAATACAAGTTAATAGTGCACCAACTTTCAGATGAGATGTTAAGCCATTGGTTCTATGTATAACATGACTGATGTGTACGTTAAAGAATGCAAAACACTCTTTTACAAAAAAAGAGTACTTAAGAGTATAAAAGACCTTGGTGTTTCACAACACAGAATAAATCAAACGATGTTGTTGCCAATGCATAACATTTGTTGGGGAAATTTGGGTCAGTCCGTTAGAATTATGAATATATTTAACTTGATTGTTTCTATTGTCTAAACTTTTAGGTAACTATGCACTTTAATACGATGTGCTATGTAAAACGTATTATTATAATTTGCCCAAAAAATCATGAGATTATTGAAAATAAACGAATACTTTTATCTTGAGTCAAGTTCTACCATCTTTCTAAATTGTGTAAAAAACATTCATCTATGAAGGTGCATTACTTAATAAATGATCAAACGGCATATAGTTTGTCCTCATATGCTAATTTATTTGCTCTGGCATTTGTTTTTTTTTACTTGTAAATATCATTTCTGTTGTCGACCAATGGTCCAGTCGGCAAAACATTTGATATATACCCTGTTATTAAATTTAAGCAAGGGTTCAATTCCTCTTTAGGACTTTACAAAAAATAAAACAATCAAGCATTCTCTAACTTTTCTGACCGTCCCAAAAAATTAAATATCCCTTACTTAATCAAACAAGTAGTTACAGAGCTCTTGTAGCCAGTGTATGTAACCCAGATTTTAACAATGTTTGGCTGATCATGTTTAAAGAACAAATATTTGATTTATAAGGCTTTATAATAAATGCACCTAATTGAATCTTGATCTCTTCAAAATCAACCAACTTTAGCTGCAAGTTACCCTTCTCATCTTCAAGCTCTGTAATCTTTAGTTTTAATTCATTCACTTCATCAACTGAACATTCAGCCTGTTGAAAAAAACGATGAAATATCTTGTTACATAATTTCACAATTACTTGGAATTGCATTCAAACATATTACATACTATTCAATTATCACGTTTTGACTTGTTCAATATTATGTAATATTGAACTGTGCATAGTTCAATATTAGCCGATGACATCACTTCACCAAGCAAGAGAATTGTTTTACTGTTGCACAAACACACAAGAGCTAGCCTAGGCCTAACCACCTGTTAAAATTTGGCGTTTGGCCCAGTTGACTACCTATTGTTGATTATAAAGAAATACTAGGTAACATAGAAATCTAGAAGAGTTGCTGTTTTTTCACAAATATACAGTATAGGAGAGGATATGGATTTTAATTTTGAAGATGTAGGCTAGCTAGGCCTAGCCTAGGATAGGCCTTGGTCGACGGCGGCAAGCCTAGGCTAAGCCCTGACAAATCTGTACTTACAAGTAAGCTTTATTGAATAATAATTATAATATTGAATGCCTATTTTCAGGGCATACTGACAAATATTGTACTCACTGTAGCAAAATATTGAACTCGTCATCCACTTGTTCAATATTTTGCCACAGCTTGAACAATATAAATTTAATCATGAGCATCATTCTATGCCAACAGGGATAAACCAGGTTATGTGGCAGGAATGGGGGTGTTCCCAGTTAAAAGTGGACAAGCAAAAAAAAAAACCATTATTTTCCTTAATTTATTGTTTTTTGCGACTCTTTTACATTATACTTGCTGGGTACTTACCTATATGCAGGGGCGGATCCAGGATTGTGATTTAGGAGTG
>JAOTQE010062710.1:0-28230 GCA_025631205.1 Nesometra sesokonis | reverse complement strand
AGAGAAAATTGCCTAGCGTAGGCAGCTGAGTTTGTTTTTTTAAATAGGCTTTCCTTATTATCGGCAAAACGTAGTTGTGCCCCCACCTAATATTAGGAGCGCCGTATGTATAATTGACGAGAAAAAGAAAACGGGAAACCACGCCCACTCGGACGTGGAAATTGTGCCCCTTTCATCGGACCCTGGATCCATCCCTGAATACCGCCTCGCTAAGTTCGGTTCTATGTTACTTATTCAGACGCCATGCCAGTAACCGCATGTCAGGCAGGTCATAATTGGTTTATCAACAAGTTAAATTTAACACTGACGCAATGCCATTAAGTTTTCCTCTTCTTTAAAGTACTGTTTTGTCTATTTAAATTTAAATTTTCTTTACCCATCCGTTTCCCGGAACATCTTTTAATTATCTAATAGGTCTATATGATACCACATGCATCAGGAGCGACACCGAAGAAATATATTGGAATGTAGCCAGTGTTCAATTAGAGAAACCCAGAAATTAACCACAGACTATGACCAAGCAGCACAACAAACATCTTAATTTCGAACTTCTGATTATGAATTAATGCCGACACGTAGAATGTTGTCTCTACACATTGCTAATTTATACCTATTCCCATAACAAGTTGATGCCATCCATTTGCCTATCTTGCGTCAGTATGGAAATGTTGGCTCCACATCAAATTTGACAGAAGTGTTGACCACACCCGACCACTTGCTATCGTAATTAATATTTTCCTTCCTTTTTCGCACACTATAACTCGTGAGTGATCAAATAAAATCAAAATAAAAATGTTCATGTAATTTAATGTGTAAAATCGACGTTGGATGTGACATGCAGAGGAATTTCTGTTAAACTTAAAGACCCATGATTAACCGTTTGTAAGTTGCGTAACTTATTCTTATATCACTTTTGCCACTTTGCAATATATTAGGCTTCATATCAGTGTCGGTGTTGTTTTTTTTTCCTTTTTAACTTTGCACATTTTTAAATCAAGGTCAATTATTTATGTCATAAATTAGCTTGAGTCACAACGGTTTACATTTTTCCAGATTTTAAAACAAAAACCAAACCTTATTGACAATGACTTTTTGTTAATTTGCTCAAATTTAAAGCCTGCCCGCTAACTTCGTCGGCGGAAAAGTGAACCCCAATCCATCCTCGATCACCGATCGCTATGTAGATATACCTTGAATATTTATATATAGAAACGTAAACAATGAGAAAATCTGCGGAAACGGAAAAGAAGTCGTCCCAACCGGGACTGGAACCCGGGTCTTCTGCTTGTGCAGACGCCTATACCACCGTCCACAAAGACTACGTGGCGAGTTTAAGTTCGATTGAAGTACACCTCTTCTTACACTCAACATTGTACGTCGTGACAACACTAGTCCTCTTGTACGCATGTAAACAGAGATCAATTTGATACACTCTCATTGTAGATAAATCAGCTAGGCAGGATATCAAACGAGGTACTTTTGATAATTATTTATAATCAGAAGTGGTGCAAACCGACATGTAGATATGTAGAAATAAACAATGAGAAAATCTGCTGAGAGTAAAAGAAGTCTCCCCAACGGACTCGAACCCGTGTAGTCTGCTTGATATGCAGACGTCTATACCACTCAACCACTGGGAATACGTGGCGAGTTCAAGTTCGATCAGGGAACAGTTATATTCCCTGGTTCGATTGAATAATGTTAACGCTTATTTTGTTCGCAAATATTCATAGGTCAATGAATGATGAATGTACAGATGCGTGTATGAACAAATGAACGATGATGAACAGGTGGAATAATGGGAGAATGGATGGATGGATGAACGAACAAAGAATTTGTAAAATGAGTAATTATTTATTGACCACCGATTTCTCAAATCACCAGACGTTGTCAAATTGAAGAACTAGAACTCGGAAAATAAGTAGGGTTACGGACATTAGACAGCAATTGGATAGTGACAGGTCCGGCTTATCAATGTAATGGATGTGTGTGGATTGACATTGTATTGGTACATTGTTAAATAATAAGCCAGATGAAGACCATGATAAACGCTAAGAGACAATACTTGTCAACAATATATATAAATAATACTTTAAAAGGTGTTGAAATGGTAGTTAACGTGGCCGATTTGTGTCATTTTGACATATCACATCGGCCTAGCTTTTGTTTGAGTGTTAGTGAAACCACGAAGAGAGACACTGTACTGTTACGAACGCGTACAGAAAGGCGCGCGTATATATGTTAAGAAGTGTAGCAGTCTGTCTTTTCATGGTTCTACTGGCGAATTGTAAATATTATTACCTATATATTGTTTGGGCTAATCTCCGACTACAGTTGAACCTCCCTGTGCGGATACCTCTCGTAAGCGGACACCTCCCATAACGGGCACTAATTCAAAGACCCGTTTATTCTTCTTATCTAATCTGTGTATTTGGTACCTCTCGTAAGCGGTCACCTCCCGTAAGCGGATACGGACACTTTTTGTCTTAAAATTTAGATTTGTTTTGCATGTTAATTTGCTCCCATAAGCGGACACCCCGGAAAATTCTGTGATTTTTCTGTACAACAAATACACACTTCTGTACAATATCGTCCTTAGAGGAACTAATGAGAATCATATTATGAATCAATCTTAAAAATGACAAACAATATTTAATAAAATATAGGCCTAGAATGCGGTGTCTAAAAAATAGAAGTCACTTGTGTTGAGAAGGCCGTCAAATATGAGACATAAGGACGTATACAAAAATTTACAACTTGGGCCCTCTATCGGCCAAAATTCTCGTACGCGGTAAGCGGACACTTTTCCCGGACCCAAGGTTGTCCGCTTACGGGAGGTTCAACTGTATGAGTTTGTGGATGAGAGCTGGGGTTTTTTGTTGAGCCAAACTGAAATGTGGTCAATGATTCTAACAAGAAATGTACCGTACAGGTTAATTACACACTAAGGAGCCCGTTGTTAGCGACATTAGTATTTTGTGCTTAGACTTTTCGTTTCTGAGAGAAAAATAAAAACAAAATGTTTGGTTTCAATTTTATCCTCCTCTATAGATCTTTACTATATATAGTAAAATCATATACCGTACAGCAGAACCTCCTTTTGCTGACACACCTCTCATAAGTGGACACAATGGCGTATGTGAGGTTCTTAAAAGTCTGAAGCGCCTTAAAATTGACCCGAAAAAATATTTTGGTTTAATGAAAGTTGACTAATAAAAATAGATAATTCAGGCCCGTACGCTGGAGGGGGGGTTCCCCTCCCCCCGGTCCGTGTGATGGTCCACCTAAGCTGAAGAAATATTAAATTACACGCAGCATCGCTAGGCTTGTCTGACGTAACCAAAAAAAAACCCACCGTTTTATGAAGATTTATTGCATTTTAAAATCTTACATTATAAACACTAGATCATCTAATGGCCTTTTTTTCGCAAAAATTCGTTCAGTAAACACCGGCTTAGCCTAGCCACGAGTTTAGGTGAACACATTTCTCCCCCCCCCCCCTCGCCATCCCTCACTCGTTGAGGTCCACCTAAGCTTGGAAAATTTGACAATACAAGAACAATTGTTTATTAACCTACAACGTACAGGTATACTCCCTTTTGAAACCAAAAAATATATCTTTTGCACAATTTTGGGGCGCCAAAAGTGCACCAGAAGGCATCTACAGAGACAAATTTTTCCGGTCCCTAGGCGGGCCCTGGACCCACGCCTATTGTTATAATTTTCCTGTTAAAACCTCACCTGGGCATGTCCAACTTGACATCGGGCCCCCTCTTTCTAGCTCCGCTGGATTCGCCCCTTTACATATGTATGCGTCCTCTATAGCCCCGTTCCGCCAACTATAGGTCGCGGCCAATGGCTGAACACTTCGTATGGGCCGCGAACGTACGAAGTGTACGTGTACTGGGTTGCGGATAATTTTCTGAGGCCGAAAAGGTATCGTTTCCACAATATGTGCCTCTACGAGTGCACCAGAAAGCACCTAGAAATGAAAATTTTCCCGGGCCCTAGGCGGGCACTGGACCCACGCCTTGTGCCATTAATTTCCTAATTCATTATTTTTATTAACTTTTTAATAGAATCACTGCCTCTAGGGCCACTACTTTGTGCTAGATTTAGGCCGCCGTAAGGTTTGTGGAACGGGGCTATATATAAGGTGTTGTTTTAGAAATTTTAAAGCTTGAAACCAAAAAATTGTGCCTTAATACCCGTAACGCATTGATTTAACTTCTGCTTTGAATAGAGAAGAACTATATATTTTTTTTGCAAATCAGGCGCGGATACAAGGAGGGGCCACGGGGCAAGTTCCCCCTACCCCCACCCGTCATCAACAAAAATAATTTAAAAAGAATAAAAATGTAAAGCGAAAAAAAAGGTGTCCCCACATATTTTTGAGTGGGATCCCCATTTTTCGACTTTACAGTCCAAGATGCTCTCTATGAACATCTAAAGGTTTATTATATTCAAAAATGTTCTATGTAAAGGGGTCCTACCCCTCCCAAACCCACCCCTTGGCCCAGTCTGTCTTTCTGTGCCCTTCCAACTGTGGATCTGAATACTAATTTTGTTTAATTTGTCCTTTGTTTTGAACACATAATTTGAACACTGTGTGCTTCTAAGAGTGCACCAGAGAGCATCTATAGACAAACATTTTCCGGGCCCTAGGCGGGCCCTGGACCCACGGCTATTTTGTCATTGGTTTTTCCGATAAAACTATCATGATGGTCCGCTTCTCAGAAAAAAGAGCCTTCCCATTCACAACCAAGCGTACGGGCCTGTAATTGCTATTAATAAAACAATTCTTTGTATTGATTTATCGTTCAAAACATTAAAGCTATAGATGATGGTTTGATACTGCAGAAATTCTTCACTGACGACCTTCCCGAAATTTTTGAACAGTAGTTCTGTCGATAATGATTTATAGTTAAAGATTAAGAACATTTTGAATATTTTGAGTCTTAAAAGAACTATGAAAGGAAAAAATCGGCCTGGTGGGGTGGGGGAGTGGTGTTAGGTCGATTCACCTATAAAACAAAAATATTTAGCAACCTTAAGACAAGAATTGATCTCTTAACACGCCCCCGGGGTCATTTACAGACAACGACCAAAATTTTCCAGGGAAGCATTCCCCCGGACCTCCCTAATTTGACTCTGCCGGCCACTCCCCCACCCCTATCCATCTGTATCCGCGCCGCGCCTCTGGACTCGGCAATCTATCGCATCAAAAATATGACTAAAACACCAGTTAATTCTGCCAATTAATTGCGAAACTATAATACAATGCACCATTTCCCTGGATCGTCGTACCGACTCAAGGGCGGATTTCAGCGTTACGTGCAACCCCTCTCCAAAGTTGACCCTCCAATAAAATACTGAGTATACGGCTCTGATGCTGGTCATACAGATAGTACCCCTCTATAATACACATTTCGCACATCGTCGACAACATGGCAGCCTCCGGTGGTCCAAGTTTACAACAGTTATATAGCGAGCTAAATAAATGCAATCAAAATGGTGATTTTGCTCGAGCACTTAAAACTACTAATAAAAGTATGAATTATTATATTATATCAGTTATTTTGTATTAAGTTAGGAGCATCTGTTTCGATGTAATTGGGCAATGTATGGAGCATATGGCCAGCCTCGATATATAGTTGGCTGTTTTTGTTCGCCTCGAAACGAAAGCCAACCACGGCACGGCGCAGCCGTGTGTACCTTGTGGGTCGCATCGGCCTACAAGTGCACCGGCTTAGGCCTAGGCTTGTCTATTTTATTTTTATTACTATTTTAAGAAATATTTAACATAAAAAAGGACATTGCACAGGTTATTTAGTAGACCTGCCTACTAGTGCTAGCAGTGTTCTCCCGAGTATGGTTAGCCATCGACAAATTTACCATCACTGCTGCTGGCACTACAGAATTACCGCACTGCAGTGCCAGTAAAAATTGCCATTTATTTACCATATACCGTACCAGTAAAAATTGTGCTTATTGATGATATAAGTTTGATTCTCACATATTTTTTGCCTTACTTAACTCTTTAGTATTAAAGAGAACACAAGGATCTTTATGCCGATAGTTACAAAGCCAACTCAAAAGCCATAAGTCATGTTTTTTTAATAATTTACCAGAGTAATATTTGTCAATTAGGAGAACACTGGGCTAGATATTTTTTTTATTAATGGTTTGGCTAGGCCAGCCCTGCAAGAATGCCTACAGGAAATGGTAGAGCTGGGTGGGCAGAGGAATTATGGGGCCTTGCTAATAATTTATATTTAAATCCCACAACAGAGGATACCCGGCCATCCTCTGCCAGGTGAATACAGTAAACAGATTCACCACCCATTCACTGATGACTAAGAAATTGATAAAGGTTATCCACCCATCCACTGATTGAATACAGTATGCTCATCAAATGAACTTTTAACTTACAAAAGAATTGTTCTAAAGTTGGAGACACAGTTGACTCAGGCTTGTTCTTTCACCTACTTCCACACCTACTTGTAGGTGAATAAATCGTGGTTAACGCTTTTTCAGTTAGTCAACTGATGGATGGATGTAACAGGCCTCGAATTTGGGCATTGAAAGGGCAAGGCCATTTTGGGCTAACTTTTTTAAGGCTAAAACTAACAATAAACAGGGCACCAGAGGCCAATTTGTACAAAATGGTTAAATTTCAGCCTTGGTGTAAAACAATTTTTCTATCTCGTTATGCCATGAGAGTAAAATTTGTAGATTTGTGTCTAAAAATTTTTCAAGAGGCATGAAACTATTTTTCATTATTTCCTTATTCATTACCTTATTCAGTGTGGTGTACTGTAGGCCCCTATACAGTTCACACCAGGACAAATATCCGACATAATTTGACCTTTGAATGACCTCTTGGCAAACGGTATCCCTGAAACAGCGATAAAATCCTGTAAAATGTGCCGAAAATAGATTGTTATTTTGCTTCAGAGTAAAATATACTGTATATGATTTTTGTTTAAGACGGCATGTTTTTATTCAAAATGTGACATTTTGAAAATAATGAAAATTTGTGTACGATAGCTTTTGGGACACATGGGCGGTGGACACAAACCTACAATGTTCATTCCCGTGGCCTTAACTGTATTCATTATGTAATGGAATCCACCTGGCAGACGTGAATAATACTGTAACTTTCTTAATTGAACCTAGGCCTAATTATACGGTAATTGTGCATGTTGCTTATTATTAATTGTTATTAATTATTATCTGAATGGCACAGCTGAGCAGCATAAAATTGATTAGAAATTTTAATAATTTCATCTTTGATGTTTCTAACTTCTATACTGTACATCTTAAAAATTACACCAATTTATGATAAACAAACAATTATTTTTCATTAATAATTAAATTGTTACATAAAGTTTATTTTTACAAGTTTTTATTTTCATTGTGTTTCCATTTATTTCAGTATTGAAACAGTTTCCAAATGAAGCAGCAGCTTTCCACTGTAAGGTTGTTTGCCTAATTCAAGAATCTCAGTTCGACCAAGCACTGAAGGAAATCAAGGGTAACACAAACCTCTCCAGGTTTGCCAAGGCTATTTTTATTTATTACCTCATTTTGTGAACATTCCAGCACAGAAAATTATGATTTAAAATAAAATTTCATTTTTGGGCTGTTTGAACCCTCCTCCATAAAAATTGTATTCAAACCTCTGATCCATGAATATTTTTCTGAAAATATAAAAGTTGTGTTAAGGTCGTTTTCTACTAGCTGAATTTATTCGTACAAACAAAAAAGTAATCGATTGTATGCCTTTGAATTTATTCGCCCCAATTCAATATTTTCGCGTTAACATTTTCGTGAAATATTACTTGCAAATTTTTAAAATTACATCATTTTAACTGATTAACACTTTAATAATGCTAAGACAAAATAGATTACAATGCAAATTTCTATAATTTACTATTCATATAATTATACTTGTAAATAAGAAAAGAAACAAATATTATTGTTGTTTATACATTCGCGTGCACTTCAATACTAACTGTAAGTTCACTGGTTTGGTTCAATGAGCATGGACGTATCAAGTTTATTCTAGTATTCTGGCTACGCATGTTTTCGCTTTGCAAAAAGTTGAAACAAATTGAAATTCAAAATTTGCTGCATTGAAAAGCTAAAGAGAAAAAAGCAAATGATTTCAGTTGAAGGGTGAAAACTTTACAGATGTACAATTGTTCGTTTTTTGTTTGTGCAAATAAATATGGCTAATGGAAAACAACCTTGAATAATCAAAGGACTGAAGGAGTCAGTAGAATTAGTAGTAAAAGCTTAGATAAAATAATAAAGTGTGTAATTTTTCTGTTTTTCAACATTTCAGTAGCCAACTTTACTAGCCCTTGTACAATCCTTTAAAGTAGGCTACACCTACATCCAGCCCTATACAGTATACTCATTAACTTAAGTCTTATTTGTCTTAGTGGTTTAGATTTTGAGAAAGCCTATTGCCTGTATCGATTGAACAAGATAGAGGAGTCCCTGAAGGTGATTGAAAGTGTTAAAGACCAAGGGCCTAAACTGCAGGAACTATTAGGACAAGTGGTAAGGTGTTCAATACTTGATAGCCTAACATTAAAACAAGGTCTACAATTCCTATGATTTGCCTAAATCATTTACAACTTTACCATTACCATTATCCACTACAGTAAGCTTCAGTGACAGAGGCAGGCTTTTGGAAAAGGGGGTAGGGCGGTAGAGAGTCAAAGTTTAGGGAGATCGGGGAATGTTCCCCAGAAATATTTGTCTTTCGATGTCCAGAGGAACTGGTCCGGCTCTGCCCCTTAAATCTGCCCCTAAGCTTTATGTCCCTTAATATTGCATCACCGAATGTCTGTACTTTGGATGATGCACCCAATATCTCTGTACATTGCAGGATACATTGGTACCCCTTTTCAAGTTACTTTTCTTTCAATTTTACCTCCATGGGATGTAAATGTGTTTGATGGATTTGGGCTTACTTTTAAGGCCCCTAAAAATGTCAAGTTACTGTAACAAAATATTGTACTCATCTTGACTCATACCTATTTTACAATATTTTGAGTACTCCCCTCACAAACATTGTATATTATAGAAATACGATAATCAATAGAAATTTATACAATATTTGTATTATTTTTAGGTATTTTTAAACATTTTTGCATTTTTTATTTTAGCTGTACCGACTAGAGCGCTACGATGAATGCTTGGATGTATACAGGAATCTAATTAAGAACACATCGGTGAGTAGTTAACCAGTGATATCCACCAGTGACCTCTTTTTATTTTTAAAGCCCAGTCCAGACTATCAAATTTATTTCACAAAAAACTTTGATTATACCCATATATGGTAACGATATTTCTATATATGGTCATGGTGTGATATCATCATGACCAAGTATAGGCATGCCAAAGTTTTTTTGTAAAAGAAAATTTGATAGTCTGTACCGAGCTTTATTAGGCCAACAAATGTTGTATTGCCCTTTTGGCTAAAAAATTTGGAGGGTTTTTTTAATTTAATCCATATGTCTTAACTTTATATAACATTGAAAGAAGTTACACAGTAAATAAGAAATTACTAAAAATGTGTTTTTAATAATATATTTAATATCCACATCACAAGTTGATAAAAAAATGGAAACTGAAACTTTTTGAAAAAAGCTCACACAAGAATTTATCTTACATACCTTTGTACTGAGCATCTGGGTCTGCAGTAGAGAGCTAAATACTTTTCCTTATGACAAGTTTTATTTGTAATGATTTTTGCACTGTGTTATTTTCTGTTCTGTTTCAAGGATGATTATGATGAAGAACGCGAGACAAATCTATCGGCTGTTATAGCAGCTTTGCAGCTTTGGAACAATCAAGAAGTTGTAAGTTTTTTTTTTTTTCTTTTTTTTCCTTTTCAAACTCATTTTTGTACAAAGACATTCACATCCCTATACTCATTGTAAAATAAACATGAACACCTGAAAGAAACATCAAACACTACTATAAGTTGTCTAATATTTATCACTTAGTTTAGGGATTTTTAACTTTAAACATGTTCTTCTTCATAATTTTACAAGCTCTGCACAGTTATGATTTTTTAAACTTATATAAGACTATTTTTTTTACTGATTTCATCATCTTTATTTTCTTTGCATTTTAATGTATTTTAACTTCAGTGATGGAATGAATAAGGATTGCATTGAATTGAAAAGCAATGCTACCTACATGATATCACATGGCTAGTCTAGGCCTAGCTAAAAGAAACGTGACTATTACATTATGTAAATCATAAATTTTACATCTGTTGGCAATCTTTGGCAGAATCCATATAGTTAAACATTGACCCTTCCCATGGGATTAAGCTTACCATCCTCAATGCCATAATTACCCCATCAATTGGATTCAGCATAAAAAAAAGGAACAAAGAGATCCCATTTGTAGGTTGTCAAGCATTATTTTACCAAGCAGAGAGATCTTGTTTTGTAGTCGGGATGTTGGACAACATTTGCTCTAGAAGGCAAAATGAAACCAATTTAAAATTAGGGTTAAAAATGTATATAGCAAAGCATGTGTATGTATATTAATAACTTAGACTCAGGACAACTATGTGTAATGTGACCTGAGAGACATCAACTGGAGTACACATTATTGCCTCTCTGCTTGAAAGCACTCTTAAGCTGG
This sequence comes from Nesometra sesokonis, assembly GCA_025631205.1. Classification (NCBI taxonomy): domain Eukaryota; kingdom Metazoa; phylum Echinodermata; class Crinoidea; order Comatulida; family Antedonidae; genus Nesometra; species Nesometra sesokonis. The sequence goes on along the minus strand of JAOTQE010062710.1, from coordinate 17,553 downwards.
AACTCACTGAGCGCTGTGCAATGGTCATAAGACAGTTGCACAACTAAACCGTCATTCCCTTTGTGTGGAGTTGCCAGATGCAATGACATTCTTCTACTCATCAGCCGACATTTTTTTTTAGTGATTTCCCTTTCGAATCACTAAAAAAAAAAACCATCAGCCGATGAGTAGAAGACTGTCATTGCATCTGGCAACCGCACACACAGAGAGCAAAGGTTTAGTCATGTGACCATCATACGACCATTGCACAACACAGTGAGTACCCGGCTTTACATGTATTGAATGTTAATAACCAACCTTGTATTTTTTAGAATGACCCAGGTCTTAGAGAAGACACATTTGAATTGTGTTACAACAAAGCATGCCAGCTGATAGGACAGGGCAAGTACAATGAGGCTTTAGAGAAATTAGACAAAGCTGAGGAGCTCTGTATTGAAATGTTGGAAGACACAGAGGTACAAGCAATAGATATGATTTATTAACTCATTAATATTGAACACATTTTAACATGCAATATGACCTGCTCATTTATAATGAAACACAAGTTGGAAATTTACATTTGTCAGACTTCAAGCAGAATTTAATAATTTTCAAAAAGATACAAATCTTATTATTTTACATCTATTTTGAAAGAGGTATACAAATAAATTAAAAAAAATCATGTTTAAATGTTGGTGTTATTCAAAAAAAAAATAACACTAAAGAAGTCGTTGAAATTCCCTTATTTTTTAAAAAGTTTTATTGATTGAATTCACACAAAATGAAATTTGATTATTGAAAAGTGAAAAGCACTCTAGATTGCAAAACTGGTAAACCCCATTATATCAATAAATCAATATAGTAATTTTGAACATAAATATAGCAGTTAAATAGGTTGTTAGCTTGGAAAGACATCCACTACTTATTTTTTTTCATTTTGCCAAACATGCCTCATTCCATTGAGAATTTTTTTTATTTCATTTATTAAGCGCTATTTACATGGCGCTTTGACATCAAAAAATATAAAAAAATATATCGAATACAAACTATACATAAAAAAGTTCCAAAGCTAGTCATCAACATGGAGCAGTGAAGAGAACTGTCATCTAACGCATACAAGTCCTCCATGGATGTTAGCAAAGAGAAATTAAATTTGAAGATAGAGTTTAAGTTTGGTTTTAAAAGAATCAAGAGTAGAATATAGATGGGAAGGTCATTCCAAATTCCGGGCCCATATTTGGAGAATGACCTTTTTCCAGTGGAAGTAGTTATTTTTGAAATATGAAGCATGGTAACATCCATGGAGGACCCGAGATCTCTCCTACCTGGCTTATATTTTACCAAAATATTTTTAAGATATGAAGGCACCCCGTCATTTACGCATTGATAGACCTGAACCATGCCCATAAACATAACACGTGCCTCAACAGGGACCATTGGAGTTGTCGAAAATGGTGATGAAAAGCTTATGTGGTCTAACCTGTGAGCAAAGACTCTGTCATTCCTTTATATAATGCGAGGCCTTTCCACAAAATGAGTCGCATCATCAGTGAAATCATCTAGGGACAATCAGCAAAATATTTCTGAAGACTTTTTGTTATTGGTAGGGTGGGGGTGGAGAGGAGATTGTCTTGTTTATGTTGCTGTAGTGCTTGGATTTCATGGTGGCTTTTGGGTCAGTTTTGATGCAAGAAAGGGCCTTATATGGAGATATTTGAGATTTGAGAGAGGGTAGGGGTTGTGGTCCCTGTTTCAATGTATATTGTGTTATATTGATTTTTCCTTTAACTTATTGTTTGAATGAAACAGTATGAACTATACTCATTACTCTGACTTGCGTAACAATTTATTTCATTGGGGAGGGGTCTGTTAATTTTGATTACTTTACCATGATAAATTCATTTTTTTAATTGACACATGTGATTTTTGATGTTCTTCTTTTGCTAATTATGTTTATTAACAGGGCTTTCATTATGAGAAAGAATTGTTAACATTGTGTTTTAACTGTCATGTGGAGATAAGACTGTGTTTTGTTTGTCTACATCAGTTTTATCATCTATTTTATTGTAATGTTAATTTTATCAACTTGTTTTTTTTTTGGTGAATTAAAAAAAAAATTTGAACTTGAATTTGTTTGATTTTCCAATCATGAGACTAAATTTGTGATGGGACCGTACAATATCATTACTATGTCATACAATGGCAAACCAGATAACATAATTATCATTTACAAAGATGTAATTTAAACCTCAATTGATAATGTGATGGCTTTTTTTATAGGATATGACCGAGGAAGAAATGGAAGGAGAACTGGGAGTGATCCGTGTTCAACGTGGCTACATCCTTCAGTTGATGGGCAAGAATGAAGAGGCTCTGAAACTTTACAATCAAGTAGTAAAATCTAGGTAAGAGTCCAGTTTACCATATATTTAGCTCTAGCTAGGCTCTCTCTAGAATTACAGGCGCAGATTGGGGGGTGCCCCTATTATTGACAAAACATAGTTTGCACCCCCCCTCCTTTTTATTAGGAGCGCCGGGTCTAAAATTGACCCCATAACCATAAATAGACACAAATTTGGGCCAAACTGGGTACCAGAACGCACAAAATTGGGAAAAACCTTTTTTTTTCTATTTGCTTGTCAAAATCAAACCGGCAACCACACCCACCCAGACCTGGAAAAGGGCACCCCCTTCGTCGGGTTCTGGATCCGCCCCTGAATTACTTTCTTTCTTATTTTAAAACTATCAAGTGCTTTGTCAATTTTCTGCACCTCACAAAAAATACCTGTTACAGTTGAACCTTCCTGTGCAGACACCTTGTAAGCGGACACCTCCCATAACAGACACTATTTTAAAGACCTGTTTGTTCTTCCTATCTAATCGGTGCATTTGGTACCTTTCGTAAGTCGCCACCTCCTGCAAGTGGCCGCGGATAATTTTTGTCTTCAAATTAAGATTTTTGTATGTTAATTTACCTCCCGTAAGCGGACATCCCGAAAAATTTAATGGTTTTTCTGTACAACGAATACAAATTTCTGCACAAAATCCTTATACTATAGTGGCTGAAAATCATATTATTAAACCAACTCAATGGAATATAGAATGTCTTGAAATTTGTGAGGCTTTTTGTGTTGAGAACCGTGAAATGTGCGACATAAGCACGTATCCGTGAGTTTGCAATGTTTGGCCTTCGTCCGAAATTTTTGTAAGCGGACTCTTTCCGTAAGTGGACACTTTTCTTGGACCCGTGAGTGTCCGCTTATGATAGGTATAAATGTACTTATTTTCTTAGTTATTTACTTATATAATAAACATTAAATAATAAATATTAAACTGTATACATTGATAATAACTATATTTTATTTATACACCTTTATTTGTAGACCATCTGATATCGGGCTGTTTGCTGTAGCATCAAACAACATTATAAGTTTGAATAAGGTAAGTTACCAAATATTTTTATTTTGTACACTTGTATAACTATGTATTAATGCATCTCTTCTTGTGGTTTAACAAAAAAACAAACGGCAGATTATCACCTCTAGTTTATATGTAAAAAAAATACTACACGTCTGTTCAAAACTGGCCATCATGGATGCTTTTAAAAATTTATCATTTAGCTTAGGAGGAGGCAACTATAAGTTTTCTTCATGTATTTCAATCTTGGGCCATTGATGATATTTGGCCTTGATTTAAAATACTGTACATATCTCCTATACGGTGCTGGGTCACATGTCCCCTATATGGTGCTGGGTGTATTTCAAGAACAAAGTTCTTTCTCAGGTCCGTAACCAGGTATCTCTAAAGGGGGTTTTGCCTAAGGGCCCCAGTGGGCTCAAGGGGAAATTCCCCTGTGGGGGCCGGGGGACGGAGCCGATCTGTACTCTAATAGCGTGTATTTGGCATATTAATTATAACATAGCTTATATTGATGATTTTAGATTAGTATGAGTGCAGTAATACTGACTACAGATGCGAAAATAGAAAAAGGGTTCGATATTTCAATATTGGTAGGGTGGGGTTCGTTTTTCAAAGGGGAATTCGCTGAAAAAGGGGGTTCGTACGAACCCCCAGGAACCCCCCTGGCTACGGGCCTGTTTCTTGGTAATCCTGCTTTCCTTCTCCCATGAAACGGACATACAATGCATATGCTCAGCATCTGACATTCAATTAACATATCTTTGCTCTCTCCGCAGGAGGTGGTGTCCCTGTTAAGTTGTAAATAGTAGCATTAGGTACTCTTGACAATTTTTCTCATGTTTAACGTGATATTCAACATCAACATCGCTAACTAGAACAGAAGTGAAGTACTGATATCCGGCTTTGCGTAAACTAAGAAAGAAAAATATCATTATAGTGATTTATGCTGTATTTTAAATTTGTTTTAGGACCAAAATGTGTTTGATTCCAAGAAAAAGATTAAAGCTACTGTAGCTCAGGGATTGGAGAAGAAGCTAACAGCTATACAGAAGTCATGTATGAAATTCAACACAGCTTTACTTCAACTATATACTAATCAGGTACTTGATGATTCTGAAAACGGTAATGGAGGGAGGGAGGGAATGAGGGAGGAACAGACGCCCGTATTCTTAAAACCAACTGTAGTCGTAGTTCGAACTAGGCTTTAAATAGTTCTAGTTGCAACTTCGACTTCAAATTTCTATCTAGTTGAAGTTTGTACTTCGACTAAACCAAGTCAGACTTTAATTAAACATATTTCGTGATTTTTGTAGGGTTGCCAAAACATGATTTTAATCATATTTAAAGAGACTGTATGTAATTATTGACCTCAATAATCAATTTTAGATATAACAAGTTACAGTTTTAAAATAAATTTTAAAGATAAATTGTTTATTAATAACTTTAAAATAGTGTTCAAAGCTGATGTAGTCAGCGATTTAGTCTACCCCCTGTAAGGCTACAAAAATTTGCCTTCCAGGGACTCAATTTAGTCAAGGTTTGCTTGATTTAGTTCTTGTCGTAGTTTGTTTTAAGAATATGAAATGATGTCACTTTTTAAGTTTTAGTCTGAACTATGACTATAGTCGGTTTCAAGAATACGGGTGATAGAGACAGACAAATGGAGGGAATAGAGGCTAGCTAGCTAATAACAGGGAGAGGATATCTAATTAGTGCCTTTGATACCTCTCATAATGACCACTTTTTCTCGACTTGTGAGTTCAACTGTAGAACTTTTATTTTTTTATAAATATTTCTTTAAAATTGCAGTATGAAAACTGTCGAAAACTCCTAAACACTCTAAAAAAGGAGAAACCTGACAATGAGGTTGTTTATCTAATTGAAGCAGCACTCGCTGTCCGTGAAAAGCGTCCTCAGAAGGCCATTGAGATACTGACAGATTACAGTGAGAGTCATCCGGACTGTAGCAGTCGGGTGAAGTTGACGGCAGCACAGCTACTTCTAATGCAAGGTAAGAAAACTAAAAAAACAAAGCAACATTTGTTTTCTAAACACTAAGTACCTTTTTTTTCTCGTCTCGTCAAAATAAAACCGGCAACCACACCCACTCAGACCTGGAAAAGGGCACGCCCCCTTTTTCAGTAGATCCTGGATCCACCACTGTAGTAAATTCTTTCCCAAACCTTTTGGTTCATAAGGGCTAGAGCTAATTCCAAGTTTCAGTAGCGTGAAATCGATGGGAGTGTGTTACCCTCTCTGGATTAGACCTAGTCCATCACAAGTTAATTGCCAGCAGTAGACTGAAGCACTGTAACATTTATTTCTCAAGGACAGAAGCATCTAGCAAGCATGTGAAATTTTCAAACTCCCACATTCTTGATTGGGATTGTGAACTGCAATATCGGCATCATCTGCTCAATTTATTTTTCCGTTTTACTGTTTTTACTTTTATATCCATCTTTTTGTATGTTAATATTGAATTGTTAAATTTCAATTTTAATTTATATTTTCTATATAATGAGAGATTGCAATAGATGTTTACATAATGTTGTTGTATTGATTTGTATTCACAATTTTTAAACCATGCCAAATAGTATTTCATAGGCAACCTACACCTCTGATATACCTTATCTGTTTAAACACTGCAGTTATGTTTAAATAACAGTTTCTTAGCAGCACTGAGAGCTGAACAAGAAGTGGCAATATAAATAGTGGTTTTTGTAAACAAATTTTAGCACTATCTGTGAAAAAATGGCAAAACCACCAAGTTGTTGCACAGTTAATTATTGAGAAATAAGAAAATAAAAAATAGGAAATATAAGGAAATACAAAAGAAATTTTTGATTAATTTGGTCAATAACATTGGTTATAGTTGTCAAATTTTAATAATAATTGAGCCCTCATTTTATAGCATTGTTTCAGTATTAACTCCATTTTCCAACAACTTGGTGGTTTGCCATGCCTTTCCCCATATTATCACACCGACTTTCAAATCCTCTGTTATTTTTTGCTTATTTTTCGTAGGTCATATGAACCAGGCATGTAAGGTGTTAAAAAGTCTAGGAAATGACCAGCATCGTCCAGGGATTGTTTCTCTCCTTGTGTCTCTATATACAAACATTGAGGAAAGGGATAGTGCTATTGAAATCCTAGATGAAGCTGTTGATTGGTACAAGTCACAGAGGGTAATAGAAGAACTTTTATTCAAAAATCATAGTTTAACTGAATACAATTTTAACCTTTCTGTTTAATTCCTGTGAACATATTGGAATGCTTCATCGTGATAAACAAGGATAACCCATTAATTATGAAGACATTTTTTTCCAATGGATTCCTCTGATGTCAATTTGGCAGTAACGGGAGACAATCCCCTACTCTTTTCCAAGCAGGGTTTGGTCATCTTTAACTTGAAAATTAGCTATGTTTCGCACATGTAGTAAAATAAATCCATTGTCCGAGCCTGAAGGCTCATAGGGTTGGAACTTATTTCCAGTTTCAGTAGCCTGAAGTGGATGAGAGTGTGATACTCCCCCTGGATGTAACGATAGTCTATCGCAGGTTACTCCTCGGCAATTTGCTGGTACCCATCGTACTGCTGGGTAGACTGAAGCAATATGAGTAAAGTGCGTTGCTCAGGTGCACAAACAACTGGCGTGAGTGAGTCTCGTACCACTGATCTCTTGATTGGGATTCTGAACCGCAACCACTGCACCAACTGCTCCCACTTCAACCGTTTCACACTGGACGTATGGCTTAATGTCTCATCCGAAAGACTGTACTATAACACAACAGGAGTGGTGATGTATCACAGTGACTACCACCAGTTTAGCCAACTGAGCTAAATGCCACTCTCCAATATAATTCACAAAAGAGAAACTAAACCAAATTATACCACTAAGTTTAATTTTTGTGCTATCTCTTAAACATTTTGAGTGTTGCTGTAGCTTGGTGGTTAACATGCTTGCCTTCCAATCCCGAGGTCTTGGGTTCAAACCTGGCTGAATACCAAGTTCTTTCTGATGAATTAACAGTGCCACTCCACAAGCACCATAATGAGGCTTGGTTAAGAAAGCATGATGTAGATTTCATTCTGTAAGTGGATCGCTGTTGGATGTGAAAAAACAATTTTTAAAAATGAAAAAAAAATCAACTTAAAACTTAAAAGTTTCATGAAATCAAATTATTCCTACATGCCCATTAATAATATTACTAAAACAACTACAAAGATCAAAGATGAAAACACTGGTCCATCCCTCCTCAAAGAATGTTACATGAACAGCTTCTTCAGGAAAGTGACGAATTTCCACTACTGACTGGCTTCTAGAGGGCTGTTTGTGTTACACAATGCGGTAATATACATGACTTAGAAGATGTGTGACTTCGTCTTAGTTGATGGTTTGTACATGACCATGTTTTTAATATTTGTTTAAACAGAACAGCCCTCTAGAGGCCAGTCTGTTTAGTGATGGATTGTTGCCTATTCTAGTCTCCTATAACATAAGATTACTGTATATTCATAATTATATCTAGTATTCTCGCATGCAGTACCCGCTGCTTGTTTTGGCTCAAATTTGATCTGAATTACTAAATGCTATGCTTGCTTGGTGGTCTAGTGGTAGACAAGGGCAAATTTAGGGGGGTGCAGCTGGCGTGAGCCCAGTATTATCGGCAAAACGTATTTGCGCTCACTTATATTTGGGGCGCGGCATCTAAAATTCACCATAATAAAAACCAGAAATAGACAAAAATGGGAAAATAACCTTTTATTTTTGCATGTCAAAATGAAACCAGCAACCACGCCCACCCGGACCTGGAAAATGGCACTCCCCTTTCGCTGGATCCTGGATCCGCCCCTAGTAGAGATGCCAGACTGGTTGCGTTATCATATGAGATGTGGGTTCGAGGCCCACCCGAAAAATTGCAAAAGCTTTTGCAAGTATTCCCACTATACTGGTGGGAGAAGTTGGTTTAGCGGTTACGGTTCAGAATCCCAATCGAGAAGTTGGTGGTTCGAGACTCACTCATGCCAGTTGTTTGTGAACGTGGATAACGCACTTTACTTGCATTGCTAACGCACTTTACTTGCATTGCTTCAGTCTACCCAGCTGTATAATGGGTACCGGCAAATTGCTGGAAGTAACCTGCGATGGACTAGCTTCCCATCCAGTGGGAGTATCATACTCCCATCCGCTTCACGCTACTGAAACTTGAAATAAAGCTCCAGCCTTATGCGCCTTCAGGCTCGGAAAAAGATTTACTTTTTACTTTTTTAAAAGTGAGAATACTAGATATAATTATAAATATACATTATTCTTTTGATATAGGAGACTAGAAGATAATGATAGCCATTATCATTCTTCTGAAGAAGCAGTTCGTGAAATGAACAGCGAAACTGTCAAGATAATTTGTTTTACTAAAGAGAATTTTTTATCATAATGATGATTGATTTATCTTTAGGATATATTTATTTTTTTAATTTTACCTTTACATTAAATACCATTTGGTAAAGAATCCAGAAGTTGCATGTGATTTACTTAAAATACTCCTCATGGGTAATTCCATGTCAAATCAACCAAGAATTTTACTCAATCTCTTGGATTTTTTTCAAATTTTGGAATTTGGTTTGCCACCATATGAAACGGCCAGAACTGAAAAAATTTTTGGTTTCGGCACACTAATTAGTGAGATTGGGGTTGATGAACTTTTTGCTAATTAGCAATACCTCGCGCATTTAAGTAACCATATCTCAGTAAGTACAAAACCCATGAAGATGAGTCTGGTCTCATTTTAAAGCTAAAAAGACCTAATTGAATGACAATTGATAGAACAGTGGAACTGCTAAGCTAAATATTTTGCTAAAAAGAATTTTCTATCCTAATGGTGATTAATTTTAAGGGTATATTTAATTTTTAATTTTACCTTTATAGGGACCACAAGATGAGTTAAATACCTTGTTACGTGCCAACACAGCTTTCAAGATTAAGAATGGTTGTTCAGAGTCTGCAATTAGAATGCTGGAAGATTTAAGAAAGTAAGTCAAACTAAGTAAACATAGTTGCTGCGATGGATGACTTGATTTGTATAGTGGTTTCATATTAGATTGTATACCACCAGGTACAGTATGGTTGGTGAACTACATACCCGTGTATGGCAACCGATCAGTGTTTTATACACCAAGATTCAAGATTTTTATTGCTACTGAAGCTAGCTATGTGCTATTATCCGCTTAAAATTACAACAGAAATACTACACAAGACAATACATAACAATAAATATATACAGTGTAATTGTAAATGTGAAGGCGGGGGTGGGGGTTAATGATTAAAGAGAGCAAATTTTATGTCTTTAACGGAAATTTCAGAAGGGGCAAGAGCAAGATCATAAGATAATTGAAGGGCATAGGGTGAAAAGGAGGATTTAAAAAGGGTAGTGCGAACAGGGATAGGAAGAAAGTTTGAACTGTGATGGCCATGAAGGACAGAAGAACAGGCGCGACGTTGAGGGAGACTGGAATGCAAAGGGTTGTCAATGGTACGGGCAATTTTGGAAGTAGTGAAAAGCAAAATGAATGTTTGTCTAGATTTAAAATTATTGATGTTAAAATCATTTAAATTAACAAAAATTTGAAGCCTAAGAGAATTAATGAATAAAATCACCATAAAACAAAGTTAAACAACTTCCTGACTACAATGTTTATATACTGTATTATTAAATGAACAGGATGTGTGAATTAGGCCCAAAACCTATAAATTCTTGCCACGAGCAATGTTGCCACTCAAGCACACATGATTATTATCAAAGCAGTTAATATTAACTCATTTGAACTCTAACAATCAAAATCGTTAATTTTCTTAATGTCAGGGCTAATGTCGAAGGTTGCGCCATTTTTTTTTAAATCATGAAAATCTTTTTTTAGGATTGATGATCAAAAACGCTGTTTTTGGAATTTTGATCAATAGGAAAACAGGCTTTGACAAACACCATTCATGCTTAAAAAGAGTCCAACTAAAATAAATTTTCTTTTCATTTATGTCATTTTTTTTCTATTTTTAGGAATAATCCAGGAGACATGCAGACACTAGCTGAACTCATTACAGCATATTCCAAAGTAGATCCAAAAATGGCACAGAAGTATCCTTCAAGTCTTAGGAATTTATCATAGTATTGTATTGTTAGGCACCTCATTCAAAGTCTATATGCACTGTGCATGTGTCTATATAAAATAAGGATGAGAAACGAAACAAAATAATTTTTTTAATGAAAAGAGTCCAAAATCTGAAAGGTCCAGTAATCAACTTCAAGTAAGATTCAATATTTCGACATAAACTATGTCATCATCAGGAATATTCGTGATGATGACATAATTTATGTCGAAATATTGAATCTTGTCACGATGGCGTGTATCTCATTGCTTGGAGTATGCATTATAGGTCCACTCCTTCCAAAATTCAATCTTGTCAATTCAATCTTGTCAAAAAAAATTAGAGCATTCTAAATGTTATTATATTTTATTCAAATGTATAAATATACAACTTATTTGACTTGCAAAAATGATAAATTATACTTCTACACTACAGATTTTACGTACATCAGGAATGATTTTGCCATGTACTACATCCACCTCCAGTGGCAGATTTAAGGGAGGGCTTAGCAACCCACAAAAAAATGACGTAAAAGATTTTTGTGAATGAGGATGAACTAATAAAAATAGATGCACAGTGGCTGAATATAATACTTACGGACCCCAAGATGCTAAGTCGGACCTGTGACCTGTGAAAGCAGGTGTTTTTTTTTTGCTTTTTAAAACCAAAATCTGGTTTTAAGTCCCCCTAAATCACAATCCTGGATCTGCCCTGGTCTCCAGCTGATGTTCTGCTGTTATCTTCTCATCGGTGATCATTTCAGATGCGAATGACATCATGGAAACTTGAGTGTTATTTCACCTCGCCCTATTTTGGATCGAGGTGTCCAGACAGGATCCAAGTCCAAGCCCTTGTAATCAAGGGCTCACTCCCCATGTCCCTACCTTACAATACAGAGGCGTAAACGGTGAGTTCCTAACATCTCATCACCTTGCGTCTCTACCACTTAATGCAGAGGCTTAAGGCTAAACTCAGACGGTAATATACGGTGAGAGTCCTGACCAGACAAGTATTTATAGTAGTCAATCCAAATTGTATTAATGACCTGATACCTTAAGCCCAACCATGTTTGCAGTCGCATCTGGGGTCAACTAGGACAGCCCAGCCCGAAAAGTAATCATGTTGAGACTTGCCGTATGCCTCTGTCTGAGTTAGCTTTTTAATGATGGGTTCTAAGGCCTGGGACTCACTGCATTGTACGACGGTCGCACGACTAAACTGTCGCTCCCTGTGTGTGTGGTTTCCAAATGTGATGATAGTCTTCTACTCATTGGCCGAGGGTTTTTTAGATATTCAACAGGGAAATTCTTAATTAAAACCATGGGCCGAAGATTAGAAGTCCATTATCGGGTCTGGAAACCTCACGAACAGGGACCGACAGTTTAGTTGTGCGACCGTCTCATGGCGCAGTGAGTGCCTGGCTTACTAGTTCATTCCCTAAGACCTTTACCTAACTGCACAAATAATATTGAAGCATGCATTTATTGAAGGTTAAATAAGATAAAAGTGTTGTTTTTCTAAGCTATATTTATCAAGGCTAAGTTTGGATCTTCCACCGATAGAGGATCTATCAGTTGATGTCGATGCCCTTGAGAGTATGCCTTACCTAAGAAAAGGACTGAGAGTGGATGTACAAGAAAAGAAAGAAACGAAGGAAGAAGAAATAGCATCAAAGAAGAAAAAAAGAAAACGAAAAAGTAAATTTGATAACCATAATTTATTTACAAATTTAAGACTACAGTATTATAAATGAAACAAACTTTAATTTTTAAGATTGATAATAATTGTTATATTTTAAAAGTAATTATGTAGTAAATATACAGATTTTACAAGTAGAAATTATGTAATGTTCAAATGAGCACATTTTTATATATGTTAAGAGTGTTTACAATCTACGAGAATATGTAAGATAATATGATATTGATAACATAGGAAAGCACCTCAGAAAGTATTTTTAATCTGTAGAAAAGTCATTTGGCCACTAACTTTCTTCTCCTTCTTTTCCTATTCCGTTGTATTTGCCAGTACCACTACTGCCTCCATCAGCGCCTCCTTGTGGACACATTTTTCAATTGGTACTAATTCATTATCCTATGAAGGAACTGGCTGAAGAAATTAATGTCCTGCCCCAGCGGGAATTGAACCCACGACCTTGGCTGTGGAAAAACGATCCTGTTAAATGATGTCTTAGCCAACCAAGGCATGCATGCTACTGATATTTGTACACTTCTTAATAAAACCATTTTAGAGTAATAAAGAAACATTTTAAATTGATGTTCAAAGTTTGATCACATTTCATGGAGTATAGCATAATTTCACCTTGTATTAATCATGCCCAACCACCACCAGAAGGATCCCACTGCAAACACTGGTTATCCACAACATTGATGATATCAAATAAATATGAATTGTTTTAAAAATGAATCACATTTACACCTCCAAAAATTGTGTTGCCCCACATTTAAAAATTAACAATAAGTTTTATTTTGGTACTTATCTCAAACCTATTTAAATTTTTATTTTTTCATTTTAGCTAAGCTTCCCAAAAATTATGACCCACAAGTGGATCCTGACCCAGAGAGATGGCTTCCCAAGCATGAACGTAGTCAGTATAAATTTAAATGGAAGAATCGACAGAAGCAGAATGTTGGTAAAGGAACCCAAGGAGCTGCTGCTGCCACTGCTGATGTGTAGGTTATGTTTTTTTTTACCCAAACAATATCTGTTTACCCTCCCTGAGTTTTTTGTGCTGGCAGTGGGCGGAAAAACATTCCTTTTATGCCTCAGGTATATATCCCAGGGAAAATTGTTTTTTTCCTGTCTGTCTGCCAGTTTTGCTGTCTGCATAGATAAATTATTTACGGCTAGATGGTGAACTTCCACAGAATACATAGCCCCAAGTGCAGTTCCATGTATGCGCCTACTATTCTGGAATCCAACCAATCAAATCGTGTTACGTTCTAAGGCTGTTGCTATGTCGAAATTGCACATGTGCAATCTTTCATAGAAGTTTCAAATTTATCAATAAATGAAAGTAAATTTAATCCAAATCTAAAGACATTGACAACATAAAGTATATGTGACGTATGTAAATAATTTGTATAACAAAAGAATGTTAAAAATATAATAATTGTAAAACAGTTATTGTTATTTAACTTAAATTTTTGTGACGAAGGCTGAGAAATCAAAATAGTAGGCGCCTACATGGGACTGAAATTCTACACTGTAAAGTTCACCATCTAGCTGTAATAATAAAATCTATGGCTGTCTCTCTGTTGTCACTTTACCATTTGCCATAGCAATTGCATCGTCAGAGGTAGGGCTTTGCTATTTGGCATGTGTGTTCCATTATGACAAGACCTTCATGTGTGGGCCTAAATTTTGTTCATGTGACCTACACATTTGACCTTGATTTATAGCCTGCTACATTAAGATTCTGCTGCTGCTGGGCCATAGTGTCTCACAAACACATTTTGTTTATGCTAAAAATTACATTGGAAGACAGCATAACAGTTATTAAAGCAAAGTGCCAGGTAATAATAATTTTAAATTTCTAACAAACCAATCAATTGAACTGACCTGACTGACAGTTGCGGACGTCTTGGTCACTCTCACTCTGAAGAAGGACAACGGTGAAGCAAGACGTCCGAAACTGTCAGTCATGTCAGTTCAACTGATTGGTTTGTTAGAAATTTAAACTTATTATTATCGTATTATCTCCAAACCAGATGAACATTTTCAGTTACAAGTGTCAGGTGTTTTCGTAACATCTTTGTTGTTTGGACTTTAACCTTGAGAAGATGGGTTCAAGCCCCACTGTCCGTCTTGATCAGCTACATTTTGATACCCCAGATTGCATTGAACAGTTTTGGAACTGGCCCTTTAAATTTAATATATTTTAGCATGTTGCAATGGTTTAATAATGGAATCGATTATTACTCGGATTGGTTGGTTGATTTCTTTATAAATTATTTGGTTGATTATTGATTGATGATTGATTGTTTCATAGATTATTTCTATTGTATTATTTTTATTTTATTGATTATTATTTATTGATTTGTTGATGATTGATAGGTTGATTGATAGGTTGATTGATTTGATTATTGGATTAAATCGATCGATTGATTGATTTGATTTGATCGATTGATCGCTGAATTGGTTGGTTAATTGATTAGTTGATTTATTGATTGGTTGATTGTCTGATTGATTGGTTGGTTGGTTGATTGATTGATTAGTTGAATTGATAGATTTTTGATTGATTGTTTGGTTATGGTTGTTGATCAATTAATTTCTTGATTGATTATTGATTGATTTATTGATAGATTGACTGATTTTTCCCTCTGCCTGACTGACTCACTGATTGATTGGTTGGTTAGTTCATGGCTGGATTGATTGATTGGTTTGTTGATTGATTGGTTGGTTTATAGAGTATTGATCGATTGATTGGTTTGTTGATTGATTGGTTGGTTTATAGAGTATTGATCGATTGATTGGTTTGTTGATTGATTGGTTGGTTTATAGAGTATTGATCGATTGATTGGTTTGTTGATTGATTGATTGATTGATTGGTTGGTTGGTTGGTTGGTTGATTGGTTGATTGGTTTATAGAGGATTGATTGATTGGTGGAATGATTAGTATATTATCAATTAATTTATTGAGTATTCATTGATTGATTTATTGGTGATTGATTGATATTATTGTTATGTATCTTAGGCTAATATACATATTCTTATTTTCCAGTGAAACTGCTAAGCAACCAAGTGGACCAAGCTCTCCTAGGCCAGGTACAGCTGCCTCTGCTTCTGCCACTACTGCTCAACCCTCTTCAACTCCATCTGGACCTAGGCAACAGAAGCCTGTACAAGCATCCAAGAAAAAGAAAAAGAAGGCTAAAGGAAAGGGCGGATGGTGAATATGTACACTTATTGAGTGGATATTCATTACAGAAGTGCAGATTAAAATCTTTTTTTTTTAAATTTCATCTCTGAAGATATAATTTACTTTATAACTAATTTTACTTGCCGTAAACTCTTGAATAAATATTGCTCTTAAAGAAATGCTGCCCTCAAGTAAGTGCTCCACAAAATGTAAATTTTTTCACAATGGCCTGTTTCTGCTGAAAAAACTAAAAATACGGTATAAATAAATCCGTGTAGTATCAAAATAAAAAATCTATGGCCTGTATATGCTGAAACTACTTCTTGGGTGATCCAGCTAAAAAGTCTCTTTGTATCACCCAAAATGCCCTTCGTTTGGCAGCAGGTTGATTGACCTTGTCGCAACGAAGCAGATACCAGAAATTTCATCTAATAACTCATAAAGGGGGAACAGGTTCCCCTGTTTCTCATCAACTTCGAATTCTCATTTTTTGTGATGCTGTATTGCTTCTGCAGATCTTTCAACTTGCTGTTGTTGTTTATAACAAATAGGGTATCTTTAATGACAGCAGAAGTGGTGTCAGTAAAATACGGTATTTTTTACCGTATTTTATTCACAGAAGTTGTCGAGAAAAATTAAGTATTTTTTTGCTGCAAATACTGTATTTTTAAAATACCGTATAAAATACGGTATTTTATGGCAGCAGAAATAGGCCACAAGTCACTCTGGAATGAGCACAGCTATGTTTAGTATGAAAAATTCATATATATTAAGTGTAATGATAGACTTTAAGAATGGTATTAATACAACATAAGCTGTTTTTTTGTTTAGATTCATGAAAGTTCATCTGTGTTGTTATTAATTACGATGTAAATTTAGATTTTGTTTAAAACAGAATTTATATTTACCTCGGAATTTTCAGATGGTACTCCCATCTTTCACCAGAGAGCATGTGGTCAAGACGGCTGTATTAAACATCAATCCTTTTGACTGGTGCCCTAATAAGCCATTTCATGATTTCACCTGCGCACGTGCAGGGTCAAGTAATAAAACGATGTGCGGCAATTATATTCCTTTCAATAAGAGCTGCACGTCGTTTTATTACTTGACCTTGGTAACGCACATGGGCAGTTGAAACCATGAAATGGCTTATTGTAGCCTCGTAAACACCAGAGAGTTTGCCTCTGTTTTCCTTGATGTTATGCTGATTGGCTTTTATACCGATTGCTTCCTTGACACTGAGATTTTATAGTAGTCTCAGCTTTTTCAAACCCTCTACTGTTCCTGTCAATGTCAAATCAGTGTCAATGCCCACGTCAATGTTTATTTCTATTTTCTATCTACACTTATGATTCACAATGCATATCAAAGCATTATAACATTGTTTACAATCAATTTCAACTTCTTTTTCCATAAAATAAAATAAAATTGTACCTTAATATTATAAGGTAACAAAATGCTATTGAATATTTGAAACTGATATAAAATGGAGTAATGAATTAAGCATATGATTTTTATAACATTTAAAAGAATAGATTTACATTTTGATCTGTTGAACAGAATAAAGATATAACTGCATTATGATGTTATGAATATGTGGGTAGTGTTTATTATAAGTTCAGAGAATTTTAAGGTATTATAAATACCATTAAAATGTATTACCAGTAACATTTTAAAGTAAATAACAAGAAATACACATTGGCCTATCATTTTAAACATTTTGTTATTCACAAAATATGACACAGTGTTCCCTTTACAAGAAATTACAAATATATAATGTAGTGAGATTGAATTTAGCGCATTGTACCGACTCTGTAGAACTTCAGCATGGCCTACAGAACTACTACTCAATACAAAGTACATGCCAATTTGTTTTTCAATAAGTACTGCACTCAAGTAAACGCTACTCAAAAATAAGCATGGCAAACCTCATCACCTATTATGGTAAATGTTAGGGGTGGATCCACTCAGGGATTGCCAGCAGCACTGTGGCCCAAATTTTCCCCCTTATTTGACAAAACACTTGTCGGTGTTCAATATCCTCGTATCTTGCTTTATTCCAGATGGCACTCAAACGGCTTTGGGGGCTGTTACGGTGCCCTGAAAACCCACCCCCCCCCCCCCTTTCCACTG
>JAOTQE010062700.1:0-18317 GCA_025631205.1 Nesometra sesokonis | reverse complement strand
TATATAGTTGGGTTGGGAGTAATGAACTTTTAAAAACTGGTAATTGCGCCTGGCAGCAGCAGAACGCAAGTTGATTCGAAACCGAAGGAGGATGAAGTATAAACTTGAAATAAGCTCAAGCCTTCGACCCTTTGAAAAAAATAACTCTGTTAAGATGGTAGATAATAATAGTGACAAGGTAGATATAGGTAGTTAACAGGGTTAACCTTATAAAAACTAGCATACACCAGCCTTGCTACCTACCACATAAACACATTATTATCCGATTATAACCAAAACCCATAAATCTCTCAATTAACACAAAGTCAACTCCTTTCTAACAGGAGACTACCAATGATATTTGTCAGCAATGTCCTACAAGTACATTAGAAAATGCAGGTCTAACTGGAACTGACATCATAACAAATAATCAATACTAATGACCTTACGATATCAATAACATCAACAAATATACTACCAATTGGTAGTTGGTTACAGTTACCTGTGGTCAAGGTACATCTTCCAACTAATTTATCATGGTAGATGCACCTAGTTTGAGAGTGTTATTGTTTTCAAAGGGAAGGCTCGGACAGTGGATTTACTTTAAAAACAAGCTTTGCGACTTATCCCTCTATTGGCATATGTCATTCTAAATTTATCTGTAATTTTCAGCACATAATTTTCCGGTTAGTTATAAGTAAAATAAATTAGCTACATCAGTATTAATTTATTCAGTACTTTTTAAAATCTGAAGTATATATAATGGTTCGTTGCGCTTTAAATTATCTGTATGATTCCTTTCCCTAATTATTCACAAGTTTTCATTTATTTTGACTGACTCTCATTGACTTCATTAATAATACTCCCGACTTTATTGAACTTTTTAGTGGCAATTTTGAAGTTTCATATATACAGGAAAATTAAATTTTAGTCGACAGTTTTAACAGCATCGAATCATTGGCTCTGTGAGACTCTTTTTACTGTTGCATGACTCAGTATTGCTACACCTTCAGTGAACTAGCCGAAACCCTAATGATATTGTCACTGACATGGTCATATGAAACAACTTGATTGTTTAAGGAATTTTCTAACACACTATTAAAATGCAAGGATTTTCATTCTATGATTAAGAAGGATTTTTAATAGTAACATGGATTTTTAGTACCAGATTTTGTACACAGCTTTCAAACTATTCCTAAAAAATGGTAAGTTGGTCATTATAAGTTTTGGTTTTTAATTATGTTATGTTCTTTAAGCTTCTTTTAATGTTTTTTATAGTATATTTAACATTAAATTTAAACTTATTCCAAAAAGCTATATAGATACTTAAGTTTTGAGATTTTTTTTTAGTTTGGGAATGGTTTCTTAAATTTCTTTATAAAAAATAATGTTTAACTTTTTCTACAGGTTTTACTTCAAAATTTGTTTACAATTACAGTATTTTTATAATAATTTCTTATTTGTAATTTGATGATGTATGTAATATTTTTATTTTTGTGTTTGGTAACACTTTTTCATGTTTCAGTGAAAATCCAATAAAGCCATTTTGATTAATATGCCTCAAAATGTATGGAACTTGAAAAGGACTACCAAAAATCATTAACATTAATTTGACTTTCGCATAACTTCTGAGTAAAAACTTCTCAATTTTCAAATTACAATATATCTTTAATCAGAATCAACAAATAAGCTATTTTTAAAATTTTTATTATGACCAAAACATTCAAATAAACATTGAGTGACTTATATAAGGCTTAAAAAATTTTTCATGTTGACCAAGCAAAAAATTTTCCAGAATTTGTGTCGGTCAGTCGAAAAAATTTTTTTTTTTTAGGAAGGCATCTGTTACTCTATTTACTATAACAACCTTTTTTATTCACTATAATTTAATTTTTCGAAAATAAGGGACTGAAAAAAAGGGCTGACCCTAAATTTTGCAAAATTTTGGGTTGGTCGGGCTTGGGCAACATAAAGATTTTTTTTAGGCCTAATATATAATGCATTTAATCTTTTTCTATTATTTTGAATGATTTATCAAACGAATGGTGAATACTGATGAAGTTTATCTCCATTCAAAACATGTACCTAAATTATGTACTAGCGAGCACATAATTAATGTTTTCCTTTGTAAAAACATTTCTGTACTTGATATTTCATATTTGACTGAGGTTTTCATTTTGTTAAATCATGAGTTTGATGTCTTCATTATTGAAGCCAATAGAAGGGGAAGAATATTGACTCTAAAATTTAACATGGAATTGATACTTTCGTTATTACCTGACATACTAACCTCCGTGCAATAACGAAACATGTCAGTTTATTTTTTTAAAAATGATGAATTTTAATAAAGTTTAATTTTAGTCTTATCATAGATCTGTTGTTCATAAATAAATATACCATTTTTTAAAGCAAACAAAAATTTAAAAATAAATGGGACGAGCCATGGAATAAAATAATATTAAGGAATAAGCAAATAAACAACAGAAAAATATGAAAAAATACAAAGTGAATTTTTGTCTATTCCATGGCTTTGGTTATATTATTTTGATAATTGATCCCTCATTTTAAAGATTCCAATAAAGTGTAATATGGTTTCTGCATTAACTGCATTTTTCAATTTTATGACATTTTGTGACAACTTGGTGGTTTTGCCACCACATGCCCCAAATAATCAAATAAATAAATAGATAAATAATATTGTCACCATTTCAAAAAACATTGGATTATTCATTTTGTTTGGTTTTATGGACAGTAGTTTAGAGAGAGCCTGATAAGTTACGTTTTTAGGTTAGTTTTAGGATTTTAGACTATAAAGAAGCATGAGGATTCAAGAATGTTGTTTCAAGGTAGAGTTTACTATTATTTTAGTTTTTAAAACTATTTATCAGCTTTCATAAAAAATCAAAGCAAACTTGAATTGAATTGAATTAAGTCATCTGCTTGATGTGTGTATCATCACACAAGATGGCCTTCAGGTCTTCAAAATGTTCCTTTTGAACCATGTGACTTTAGTGTCAATTGTTAACTTGATAATGAGTCAATAAAACTAGAGTTCTTAAATGGTAATCGGAACAATTGCTTAAATTTATATTAATTGGATTAACATCAATGAAGTATTAATCAGGCGGTGGATGAACTCTCCAGTCAGACTATACTGTATAGTAAGAATAGGAGTATTTTGTAGGGATAATTTTTTTGGCAGATTGACTTGATTACATGTGCTCATGTAGCGGGAAACATGTCCTCTTCATATTTTTGAGTGGGGGGGGGGTGGTCCCCCACTTTTTGACAGAAATCCATATTTGTTTTAAAAATAAAATATAAAGTAAAAATTAATTTTATGAAAGTATACTCCAAGATGCTCTGTTTGAGCATCAAAAGGCTTATTATTTTCAAAATCTTCCCCTCCCAAACCCATCTCTGTCGCAGCCTTTTTGGGTCTCTTTCCCCCTCTTCCCACACTTTAAAAATGGATCTCCGCCAGTTGACTTGTTTCATGACTATCTGAATTGCAGTTACCAGTAAAAAGTGTGTTTGTGTCACCATAAGATAATGCCATAGAAACCTGTTTCTAAATTTTAGTTACCTGAAAGCAAATTTCAATTTTCCTCATCAGATTCTTTTCCACTATTAAAAAGTTAGCAATTTATAGACTAATTTTACAGTAACATTTGTCTGGAAGTCAAAAGAATTGAGGACTTGCACCCTTTAAAAAAATAACTCTGTTAACATGGTAGATAATGGTAGTCACAAGGTGGATATAGGTAGTTTACAGGGTTAACCCTATGAAAACTACCATATCAAGGGATACTACTAAGGATATGGTCAGCAATGCTCTACAAGTATACATACAGTAGGAAAATACAGCCATTGTTTAGAATAAACCTTAAGGCATTAATAGCATCAACAAGCAGGGCAATTATATACTACCTTACTAGGTAGTTCTCTATGGTGCTAGGTAGATCTTCCTGTAAATTTAACATGGAAGATCAACCTAGTCAGAGGGTGTTATTTTTTTCAAAGGGTAGAAGTAGAAATGATTACAGTGTTCTCCCAATTTGCCAATCGATGTAAATTAGACAAGAAATTTGCAATGTGGAACCTAGAAAAGAAAGCTGATTTGATGAGCTAGGCCTAAAATACTATCTTATTTTTTTACCAACACAATTTTTACCGTTAGGCCGATTCCTTTTACTGGTAAAATTGATGGCTAAACGTCTATTTTTTTACGGCAAAACGTAGAGTTTTTTGGCGGCTAAATGGGCATTGGGGAAACACTGAATTAGTATAAACATGAAGACAAAATATTTCAAAAAAAGAGTGGAAAATGGTGACTATCATGGGACCTACCAGCTGACAGATGACACGTAAACAAGGTACAGTAAAAGTGGTACTTTTTGCGTGTGTAATTTTTATTTTTAAATAAATTTTTACTACATAAATTTTTATTGAAATAAATTTTCTCACTTTTTAAATTTTTAATTAATTCAATGGACAATATTTTGTTGTCCTAGGATGTTGTAGACATATTTTTAGTGATTGGTATACGTAGTTTTGTTCCATTATGGCGCCGGGGGTTTCTGGGATGTGCCATTATTTATTCTATTGTTTTTCGAGGGGTGTTCTTCCGTGTTCGGAGAGAACAGGCATATATGTCGGTCTTATGTAGGTAAGTATCTCACCCTTCATAGACTACTAACACCACTTCTGGCTTGTGTAGCTTCAAAGTTTGTGTATGTATAGTACTGTACCCATTGATATAGATTCAAATTAGATTAGACTTCTGGAGTAGTGGGTAAAAGGAAGGATGCAATTAGCTTGCCAGCCTTCATTTTAATGATTGATTTATGTAAAATTTTATTAAATGCAACAGATGATGGAAATTGTACTTTATGCTTCATTAAGTGTCTTAATTTTATTTGATTCTGAGTCAAACTTTCATTGATGGTATGCTGGTCAGAAAATTACAGAATATTGGTATAATTTTGCCTTTTTCTTTATTTTGTATCATTTCAAATTCCAACAGCAAGTTTTCTCTCCATTTTTCAGGATGAAATAATAATAGTTAGATTTTTATAGCGCATAATGCAAAAAACCTCTATGTGCTCGGTGACAGAATCAGTTGCTTCAGTGATAATTGCATATGTCCTATCATTATATATCTTGACATTAAAAAATAAAGTTTTCATGGCTGCACATGTCCACCACCGTCTCTAAAACACACAAGAAAACCTAAAACAGAAAATTACCATAAACCTAGTCTCAACAAGAACAAACCAAACCCTTACCACTGCATTCCGTTTACCAGCAATTTAAGGTACACAGACCGGCTAGTATATAACTCACAGGTGTTCTCAGTAATATGGGCCTCTAACTATACAGATTAAACATAACTACCAAAAAAGAAAAAAAATGTGTCTTGACAGACAAATCGTTATGTATTTCCAAGGGTTAAGAGACCAAAAATAAATGACATTTTAGCTTTGACTTCGACAGGATAAAAACTGTATCATGCTTTCTAAACCAAGTCTAATTATGAGGCTTAGGGAGTGGCGCTCTACTGTAGGTCGTAAGAAAGAACATAATGTTTAACAGCTTTGAACACAGGACCTTGGGATTTTAAGGCAACCATGCTAACAACCAAGCTAGAATGCCATTCATTGACTTATGTTTGTAAGTTTTTGAACCGAAGTAGCACTGTAGCTTAGTGGTTAACCAGACAGACAGACGGACAGACAGACAGAAAGACAGACATTTTTTAAAAGCTGTTTATAGAGATTTTCCGCATCTAAAAATGAGTATACGACTACTATTCTTTGTTTTGGTCAGTACTTGACAGTCAAAACAATAACTTCCTAGGTTTCAGATAGATCAAGTTTGTCAAGTTTGTTTTTAACCATTTAGTTACTCTGACAAGTTCAGTACAAAAAATAATAATATACTCAAGTTATTAAATTCAACAATTAATATTTAAAAAATCCTTTGATGAATCAAATGTTTTGAAACTGGAAACAGGTAGTTTGCCTACCCAAGAGCAAAGCTCTAAGAGAGACTATTGGTTCTATCCACTTTCTCCATGGCACCGGCGATGACTGTTGCTGCGGTGGCTGCTGTGGTGAATTTGTTGGGAAAGGTTTGTTACCGTGATAACTGGTTTCTATTTGTTTTTTTTGTTGATGTCATCGGATGATTAGTCAGTTTGACCATAACTTATTTTCGTTCTTCATAACTTTTGTTTAATGCAAGTCCAATTTTGGTGATTATTTGCCAGTTAGTTTGCAGGCCTAGAGTTGTAGGCAGTTGTGCCGATTGGCTGAACTTAATTTTCACTTAACTGAAAATTTTTTGAAAGTGTTAAGTTTAAATTTTTGACAAACCAATCAAATTTACTAACCTGAATGACAGTTTCAGACACCTTGATCCAACAGTGTCCTTCCTCATCAGAGTGACAGCTCTGTTGTTAAGCAATCTATTCACCGGTAGGTGGTATTTGCCTAACAACAGGGTCGTATGACTCAGTAAGTACAACAAGGACTCCCAATCGGAAATAAGCAAATCAGCTATACCACGCCGTAAAAAGAAAATCACATCATTGATTAGAACCACCACAAGATCATAGACAGAAGATGATGAAACCATCAGATGCATCAAGGAGGCCATATGGATCAGACGTAAAGGAGACAAGACCATGAACAGAGATGAAGGGGCCCACTTACTGAGCCATGTATACGACCCTGTTAGGCGACCACCACCTACTGGTGAATGGATTACTACTCAACAACAGAGGCATCACTCTAAGGAAGGACATTGTTGGATGAAGGTGTCTGAAAGTGTCAGTCAGGTCAGAAATTTGATTGGTTTGTCAATAATTTAAACTTGACATTTATTGTCACTTCTAAGATTTTGTATACATTTTTTATGACCTCAATCTAAAAATTGTTTTATTTTTGGCCCATAATGAGAACATTCATGATTTTTCTGTTCCTTTTGTCCTGTTGAAAATATGGCTTAAATCGTTGCAATACAGAATGCTGAAATTGCAGAAATACAATTTTAATTTTAATATTTTATTTTATATTTTTAATTAATATGATTTTAAAATTAGGTCAGTGATGTCATCTTCAAAATATGTTTTAGGGCCTAAACAGTCAAGTTTTTATCGATCTACTATAGACTATAACCTGTAGGCTCAGTGTACACATACAGCTCATCAAGTGCACTATAAAGAACCCAGTACATCTTTTGAGATTTTGTTGGTCAGCGTCCATAACTGTTTGTGGGTGCTATATGGGCATCTAAAAGTGAAATCATGAAAAAAATGCTTTGATTTTTCCAAATAAAAGGCATTTACTATTCTATTTCCTACAATTATTCACAAATGAACCTTGAAAATGCCATTTATTGTTTATAAATGAAAAAAATACTACAAATTTTTTGTTTATATTGCTAATTTATCAAAAATCCTGGAGATAATTATGAAAATTTCAAATTCCTGGAGAAAACTGTGTATTTTCTGGAGCCCGGGAGATGAAGCAAAATTCCTGGAGACTCCAGGCTAATCCTGGAGACTTGGGAGCCCTGAATATGTAACATCTGGTCCACAGCGCCTTGAGACTACTGTATAAGGCACTATATAAATCTACATTATATACCTGTTTTGTCATTGTCCCAACTTTTTTGGAAACTTCTTTTGATTATTGTTGTGACTTGTTTGTGAACCTTGACCTTACGGTGAACTGTGCAACATATGCATACAATAATAATAGCTATTTATATACCATCATGACTTGGCTATTTTTGTTTCTTATGTTTTAATTAAATCATCTTCACCATTAATGGACCAGGCATTCCAAACCTGGAATGTTAAAAAACGCGAAATTTTGATCTAACAAGTGTGACTTTTTGTTCAAAGGTGGGAAACGAAACGTGTATACCTGCCAACTTTCATGCATAATGGGCGTACCTCACGCTGGATTCTGGATCCGTCCCTGACATTATTAGAGTGCTACCTCCCTGATTTAATGGTATTGGATATCTGAGCAGTTGGCGCAGCGGTTTCGGTTCAGAATCCCAATCGAGAGGTTGCTGGTTCGAGACTCACTCTCGCCAGTTGCTTGTACACCTGAGCAACGCACTTTACTCACTTTGCTTCAGTCTACCCATTTGTACGATGGGTACCGGCAAATTGCTGGAAGTAACCTGCGATGGACTAGCATCCCATCCAGGGGAGTATCATACTCTCATCTGCTTCACGCTACAGAAACTGGAAGTAAGCTCCAGCCCTATGAGCCTTCAGGCTTGGACAATGGATTTAATTTTTTATATCTAAGCACACATTCATAACAATTCAATTAAAAATAACTATTTATTTTGGAAATGTACAAATGGAAAATAATACAAAAATGGCGAATAGGAAAGATAATATAGAAAAATTTGCAGTAAGTGATACTATTTCATCATTGAACTAGGACAAGATTAAGAAAGCTGGTCAGTAAAAATTGTCTCGGTCATCTTGGACTCGGCGCCTCCTATCCTAGATAGGTGTTATATGGAAATTAGTTGACATAAATACATTATTATAGATGCTGTATCGGTATAGGGTCTTGCATAATATTTGTAGTAAGCTCAACTTTCAGTTCTATCAATTTTAATTCAGTTTTGTCCTTCCTGTTTTACCGACCTGTTTAGCTTTATCATGTTTATCCATTCTTTCCGTTTTATCTGTCTTTCTTTTTCCCCTCATTTTTTCTTCATCCTATAAAGGTAGTAAACAGTACACAAGAATAGAAGTCTTTAGAAATGAATTTATTTTACTGGTAACAATACATTTGCTTAAAACAGTGATGGCAACACTGTTGACCAAATAACAGGCTTATGAGAAACCTTTGGTGCTTAACAATCGTAACTTTTAGTCTAAAATCTGCAAAAAAAAAGACAGAGTGTTTATAAATTGTAAATGGTTATATTTGCATTCGCGGGAATTTCAGTTGCCCGGTGTAGTTAATTATAATATACTGTAAAATACTTCACTATCTTTTGGATTATTAATTTTTTGTAAATTTAATTAGAACTCAATGATGATACAAAATGAATCATGTTGCATTGTTAAGATATGATTCAGATTTGTTTTTGAGAACAGGATACCAATGACAAGACAATGCTGTCAGAGATGATCTACAGGACTCAGGTATTTTACTAATTTGCAAATTGGAAATAAGATATAACTGCCAACTTTATGGTAGCCCTGAAGCAAAGCCTAGATACTGAGATGCCAAGTTAAAAAAAGTTTGAGTGAGATTTTCGTGACTGTCAAGGCATACACGCATATGCGTAAGCGAGAGAACAAAGCGACCGAGTGGGGAGGGTTTTGGAGGGGTGTCTCCCTTCCACGGTAGGAAGGTATTTTTTCAATTTTTTTTTTAGATTGACCCTAAAAGCTTGAGTTTCATGCAGAATGCTTGAACCTTGGTAGCCATATAGATACCAACTCCAGGTGAAAATTACTTGAGTAAAAAAGGGGAAAAAGCTATATTTCCACAATTTTATGTTAAGTCCCTATGTAGCAACCTCTGTGTTACATTTATACCACTTTCATGGCAAAAGGTGATTTACATGGTTTTGATCACATTTTCACATCATTTTTAGAAGTTTATGTATAATGGCCTGAATTCTTTTCATACTAGAGAAAATGTGATGTATGTATAAAATGCCCAAAATAAAAGCCATACATAAATCTCATGCATCTTGGAGAGTTGACAGGTAATAAGTTGGTAGCAATAATTTAAAATTTCACTATTATGGCATAATTAGGAACTGTGGTGAAAAAATTATATAGTATATAGTATATATATATATATAGTATTATTATTTATTTATTTATTTATTAAGCTTGTATAAAAAAAACCAAATATTATAGCACAATTTTACTGTTTTGACTGATTATATTTGTTTAATAGTACTCTACTGCCCTCTATATAAAAGTTCATGGAAGTGTATTATTTTTATTTATCAATCAATTGTAGACAATTTAAAATTTTTCCCCTTAATAAATTAGTTTAACTTATAGTGTATGAAATAATTATAATTTATTGTTGAATTATTAATAAATTAATTTTGTCAAAATTATCCTGAGTGTAACATAGTCGCAAACCTCTCATAAGTGAACACCCGGGAAAAGTGTCCGCTGGAGGTTCCCCTTAAGCCGCAATGGCACTGGATTAAAAAAGGGATATTTTACCAAGACAGTGGTAACATTTAAAAGGGTTAAATTTAACATTGTTCGCACTTGGATTATTTTGCATGGCTAGTTTTACCATAAGCCATGGTAACATTTGTAAAATACACCATGTTACTCAAGGTCACAACTCACAGGAGTACCCAATTGACCAATTAAAGCTATTCTTTAATATGACTTGGGAAGATTACCCAAGTCGAGCTATTCGCATTGGGCATTTCTGCTTGGTCCATTGCAAAACTAACCTGGTCAGTTTTTCTGGGCAGGCGGGACTCTGTTAAACTAACCATGCGGCATGGGTAAGTTTCCTTTTCTCCATGGTTAGGAGCTGTTCGCACTAGACTAATTATGGAAAAACTAGCCAGCGTGTCGGTTAGTTTTACCAAAAAAAGTCCAGTGCGATTGTGGCTTTACTAGAATTTCGACCGATAGTGCCAAAATCACATACCAGACATATGTCTGACATTTAACAACATTCTTAATGCAAATGGGCTCTCACATTTCTAGAAACTGCATTCTATATTTTTTAAATATATCAGTTTTTAAGACCGATTGTTTCAGTAATATGGCATTCTGCCATTTTGTACAGGAATTCATATTCATTTTACAAAAAAAATCATGAAATTTTTCTGCGATGGCCGATTATAGAGATAAATTAACAAACAAAAAAATTTAAATCAAAATGTGTCACATCTACTGATGGAAGGTGACTGCTTACGCGACGTACCAAATGCACTAATTAGAAAAACAAACAGGCTTTTCTTATCCTTATTTTTTATTGCCATAAAACATTTAAAAATTACAAACATATACAGCGACTGGATGAGGAGGCAGGAATTTGAAACACAAAAGTTATCTAAATCACTATTACATGAAGTCTGTGTTTCCACCTCACCCAGTTTCTCATAAAAAATATAAAATATCTGAAAATATATAATCTCTATATACAAAATGCATAAAATATTCAAATGGTAAACAAGGAATAAAAATAGGATTATTGCAATTGTCATTTTCAAGATCAATATAAACACTAGTTTACAATAAAAAATAAAATTATTAACATTATTATTCTATTCATCACCATTATATAACTATCACCATCATTATTATTGTTATTGTTATTAATATTATTTATTTATTATTATTATTATTATTAATTATTTATTATTAATTATTTATTATTAATTATTAATTATTTATTATTTGTTATTTGTTATTGTTATTGTTATAAACTAGTCTAAAAACAGCTTAAGAGAAGGTACATACAAGATGAATATGAGAAGCAGGGGCAGATTTAGGGGGGGGGCGCAACCGGCACCCCCCTATTATCGTCAAAACGTAGTTGCATCCCCCCCTTATATTAGGTGTGCCAGGTCCAAAATCTACACTAAAAACCCAAAATATGGCTAAAATACGGTACCATAGTACCCAAATACGGGATATGACCATTTTTTTTGCTCATCAGGAAAAACTTAACGACCATGCCCACCCGGAATGGAAAAGTGCGGTCACCCCTTTCGGCGGATCCTGGATCCGCCCCTGAGAAGCTACATACAAGATGAATAAAATGAATGAGTTTCTGTTATGGCAGGTGTATTTTTACAAGGGGTGTCCGCACAGCGAAGTTAAACTTTTAATTAAATTATAAAGTATTAGTTTAGTAGCTGGAAATGCAAAAATGGCTGAGATATGACCTTATGACCTTATGTATTAATGTAGTCACAAAAAAGGGTTTTATAACTGGATTACTGGAGTAACTGCAGTAGAATAATTTTGACAAGGTCTGTTAGCTGTTTGTTTCTTTCTACGATATTTGGGTTTTTTTAAAGCTTAGTCCAGACTATCAGATTTATTTGACAAAAAAACTTTTCATATGCCTATATATGGTCATGATTATGCCACATCATGATTATACATGGATATATCATTACCATATATGGGTATCATCAAAGTTTTTTTGTCAAATAAATTTGATAGTCTGGATTGAGCTTTAGTTAATATATTCTTTAGTATAAAAGAGGAATGACTTATCCAATTTTTGATAATGAAAATTCTAATAGAAATGTCGACATGCCATAGCCTATTTTGGGAAATATAATTTTGTTAGAAAACTTTACTTATCAAGTTAAAAATATGTTTTTGACTACCTCAATGATTTGAACCTAAATCCTTTTGTTGATGTCTAGCCCAGCATAGGAAAGAACGGCTTATTGTCTTATCATAGTCAATTGATGTATAAGTAACAGAGGAAAGAAATAACCCAGTTCCTAATGAGACATAAGCTTAGGCTGCCACGTGATACATTTACGATAGTGCACAATTTATACAAAACAAATTTAAGCATGTTTTAAAATTGCATATTTTAAACAAAATTAATCAAATAATTAAATTCTATGAACAAATGCAATACTTTACAGTTGTTACATATGGACATTTCGTGTGCTACAACTTCCTAATATTTTCAAGTAGCCTTTTATCAGTGCCTAAGGATTTCCTCTTTACGTTTAAATACAAGACTTATAGGCGCCCTCGTTAGAACAAAATGACCCATAAACCTTGCATATATTAATAAAGCCAGGTGATAGTGATTTTTGTCTGACAGAACAATTTGGGGATTTCCCCTTTGTTTGATAGTTAATACTTCTAAACTCATTTGCTGATAATGCAAGGGCTTGTATTACATACAGAGTAATTATAATTTACTATGAAGGCTTAAAGTAAATTTTATCAGTTGTAATAGTGCCCTCAATACTTTAATCCTCATAGAGGCCTTTTTCCACCACTATGCGAATTACTGTAAAGTCCTAAATTTAAACGATCTCTTAACCAAGCGAGCTACTCATGCACTTGTTGAAATAAGCTGTATTTTATACTACTTGATGAAATGCATTTCTGGTCTTGTGGGTGTAGGGGACACCCTGGGGTGTAAGGGCGATGAAAGTGTGTTGGAAATGATGTCAAATTTATGTGTACAAAATTTCATGCACGTACATTCAAAACTGGAGACGCTGGATGTTTTTAAAGTTATGGTCACAACAACAACAAGAACATAAGTGAGGTTCTAAGGTCTGCGCTTTGCACGGACCTAACAAATTCAGTGCCTAACTCCAAAAATTTGAAGAAGTGATTAACAGGCCTTCCTTCACTTTTTTTTACCAACTAGCCAACTGGACTTATTTGCTACAGTTTTGAAGTAGCCCAGGAGATGTTTTACTAGCCCACTATATCTTCATACTTTTTTTTATCATCCAAGATCGATTACAGCTAGGTGAAGCGGTAGAAATGAAAGGTTAATTGTTTATAATTGTTTCTGACATTACTCTCGCATAAAAAAATAAAGCAGTTGGTATTTTGAAAATGTTATTTGACTTCCAGGCCTAGCAATGTAAAGTAGGCCTATGCCGAATCAGGGATGTAATTATGCAGGGCGGAGGTGGGCGGGGCCGCCCACCTTAAAAATGTTCCACCCACCCTAAAGCTTATTTTAAGACCTTCCACCCAGCCTAATTTGAACATGCCACCCACCCTAAGCCTCTGAAAAAGGTAAAAATACCGTTTTTGGTTATCATGCCACCCACCCTTACATTGTTTACTGCCACCCTGAAATTTTTCTAGCTACATCCCTGCCGAATTTGTTAACAATTACATCAAATGGTAGGATTACAAATTTTAAAAATCTACTAGACAGCCGGGCAACATGGGAAGGTAGGTTAGCTAGCCCGGCATGTTTTTAATTAGACATTGTACGCCTTGCTAGTAGGCCTACTAAATCAAGCCCTGATTAAAACACTCAAATTAAGTAGTCAAATTAAAAATAAATCGTATGTCTTGGCCCAGGAAACCTTTACAAATTGTATGCCGCTCAACGACACGTGAAAAACAAAACAACTTTTGCAGAATTTACTAGGGAGTTTCCAGTATAATGTACTAGATACAACAAATTCACTTAAAAAAATAACAATATTCACTGAATAACAAACTAAGTACAGTAACTGGTGCCTGAAAAAAGTTTTCTTGAGCGAACAACCACATAAAATTTTTTTTGTAATGTTAATTAAAAGCATGAAAAAAAAAATGACAAAATTTAATCCTATCAAAGAAAATTGTAAAAAATATGAATAATAAATTAAAAATATAATTTAAAGTGTAGTAAACTTTTCTTTATTAATCTTTGAATGGTATAGACATATAATATAAAATATGTGGTATTTTGGGTTTTCATAAAAATCTGTTTATATTGATAATATTAGCATTATAATGTTCATAAGAATGTCTATGAAATTAAAAATTATGATGAGCGCCCTCTATAAATCAAGTGTACTCAACTTTCTGTTTTGGCAGCTTAAAATATTTTGACCTTAGGTGGAGTGAAATTTGCAACCTTACCTAAGATATATTTAGAACAGTTCACTATTAATTGACACTAATTATTATCAATCTAGTAAACAGCTTATTATTTAACTAAGAAATCTAAAAATATCCAGTGTTGTTGAATTTATTTTTAGCACAAAGAATGTATGAATTAATATTATTGAATGTTTAAGTACACACAAATGAATCGTTTAAATTCATTGTCTATTTCTGTGTGTAATTAGCTTATCAGCTTATTGAAGTTTTTTTTAAGTTAAATTACAAACTGAAGAACTTCACAGGGTTTGTATGCATCCTTGAATTCCTTGAAAGTCCTGGAAAAACAAAAATGCATTTTCCAGTACTTGAAACTCTTGGAATATGCTAATTGTCCTTGAATATCCTGGATATTTCATGATATTTAAATTTAGTTGAGGTAAACATATCTACTTTCATTAAACTCCAAATGTTGATTTTTATTTTTTTGAACCTCGCATGACAAGACAAGACAATTGATTGAGTGTCCTTGAAATTTATAAAATATGACCTGCAATGCCCTTGAAATGTCCTTGAATTTTACTTGTTTAAGGTGTATGAACACATTTCACATTTTGAAATACTGTTGAACCTTTCTTAAGCCTACACCCTCTACCTGCAAGAGATGGCCGCTTATGATAGGTTCGGTCTATAGAGGGCCTAGCCTTTTGAAATCACATACGTGATACAGGGGCGGCGGAATGTTTTTGAATTAGGGGGGGACGAAGTAAATTTTGTTGAAATTCGCGGGTACCCCCCCAAGTCCGCTTAAAGTTTGATGAGCAAAAAAAAAAAAAAAAAAAAATGGTTCTGGCCTCAAATTTCGTGCTTTCCTGGTCCCTAAAGGTGGTTTTCACGCCCACAATTTTCATATTTTACCATAGTTTTGGAGTTGTGAAATGGGAATTGTTTGTTGGAGTCCCATTTCAAGGTGGGACGATCCCCCCCTGAGTTGTCACTGGGGAGGACGCGTCCCCCATCCCCCCTCTTCTGCCGCCCATGACGTGATAGCTTTGTATTATGTTAAATACTATTTTTTTTTTAGGATCAGTTCAGTAATATAAATTCCAACCGTTTTCAGTAAAGGAGTTTGTAGAAAAATTTGTATTTTTTGTTTAAAAAGCACAATATTTTTGAATAGCTGCCTATGGGACATACATTATCGTACAAAAAAAAATGAAAGTTTTAAGGCAAAAAAGTGTCTTTAGCTGCTTATGAGAGGTGGTCACTAATAAGAGGTACCAATTGCATAGATTAGATGGAAGAACAAACAGGCTTTTGAATGAGTGTCCATTATGACAGATGTCCACACAAATTGTCGTGAGTGGCGCTGTAGCTTGGTGGTTAGCATGCTTGCCTTCCAATCTCGAGGTCCTAGGTTTGATCCTGGCTGAATGCTAGGTTGGTTCCCATGACTTAACAACGCCACTCCCCAAGCCTCATAATGAGACTTGGTTTAGAAAGCATAGCGTAGATCTCATCCTATAAGTGGCGAGTAAATTTGCTGCTGGATGTGACACAAAATGAAAAAAACAAGAAAAGGTGGTTCAACTGTAAACTGAAATGTTTAAATTCATTGTCTATTTTCTGTATATAATTGGGTTATTAGCTCATTAAATACAGTATAATGTATTACAGTTTGTTTTAAGTAAAAATATTATAGAGTGAATGATGTCATATTTTGATGTAGTGGTGATTTAGAGTTTATAAGATATCAACAAGTCATTAATTTCCCCCGATAACAATAATGATAATGATAATAATAATATTAATAGTAATAGTGGTAGTGAACAGCTTTTAACTCTCACACGAGTCTCATGCATGGAAACCCATTTTGCACATCTCACACATACATTGCATTTTCTCACGAATTATAGTAAAAAAAAAGCATATTGAACCGATAGAATTGGAAACCCACAAAGTAAAAATGTCATCGATAACTACAAAATCTTGGTATTTTGCATGTATATACAACCAATGTGGTAGCTAAATACGTAAAATTTTGCTTGTCAAAATCAGTTTGAGTACCCATTACATGACAGTTGTCTCTTGCATTGGGCTCCTCCCAAAATGTTGACAGGTATCACCTTTAAAATGAAAGTAAATTTTACCCAAGGCACTACACCATAAGTGTCGTGGGGGGAGGTGGCTAAAAACATTGTATGTTTCAATTAAAAATATATTTTCAAATGATTACTATTAAGTGTTTTTTTTTATTAAACAATGTTTTTATTCATTTTTGGTTTATTTTTAAAAGAAGCCTTACCAACAATTTACTGTAATAGATATTAAATTAACCTGATCTGACCAATTAATTCAATTCTTCATCCTAGGACGAGCATTCTCTTAAGTTATTTATAATTATAATTAATTTAGTATCATGGTGACTTCGTAACTTTCTTAGTCGTGGGAAATTTTGTTTATCATAATATGTACAGTAAATGAAAGTAAATTTGATATTAAAATTAACTAAAATGATTTAATACGATAACTTTCAGATGAATACTAAAAATATGTGAGGATGTTATAATTAAATATGGTTCATTATTAATTCAATTTTGTGTTAATCAAAGTTGTTTATCAAAGTAAATAACTTTGATACGCTGAAGCTATTTTGAAGATAATATTTAAATTAAGTAAAATAGGTTGAACAATGACTTAAATATAGGAGAGGATGTCTGTATTAAATATTGTTTAAATAAAATGTTTTTACAAATACTGATTTAAAATCTCATGATCAAAGTAAATTACTTGTGGGTGAAGCTGTATTAATGTATATTATATTTGCCAAGATTGACAATAGAAGAACAAATGTGAGTACATGCCGCAAAGCGCTATCAATTGTTAAGTGGGGTGGCGACACGCTGATAAAGCACAAACTTTCTCTTTAATGCCAGCACAGTGCCGACATTTGTTAGACCACCTCAGACCCTAGATGTATTACCGTATACCTGCCAAGTCTCACGCATTATTCGTGAGTCTCACGCATAGGACCCTATTTGTGACGTTTCACGCATAAATTAATTTGTCTCACGCATTAGCAGAATTCCCACTCATTAACAGTTATTTCAATAGTTTTCCTCACGCATGACACAATATAGAGCAAAATACGGTAAAAACTGGCCCCAAAACAGTGATAATTTGGGCAGGAACGGCTCCAAAATGGTCAGTTTACGTTTTTTTTTTTTTGGCTTGTCAGATCGAAATGGGAAAGGATGTGCCCCAAATACTGGTGGCGGGGTTTGTCTCACGCATTGGAGCCAAAAAAAGTTGGCAGGTATATTACCGTTATATTACCATCACTGCCTTAGGCTGGATGTGTATGCAAGGTTCCTCAGTGCAATGGCTGCTTACACAGTGAAGCATAACGAAACAAAGGTCAAAGTTGGAAACCTGTATTATTAAGAATTTTACGCTTTTCACTTGGACCCTTTCACACTTGAAACCACATTACCAAAATTTGACCTTCTGTGTGAAAGTGTTTAGATGGGTTATAATGCTGGCATGATAATGGTAACCAGGGGCGGATCCAGGCTTCACCGAAAGTGGGGGGGGGGCGCACTTTCCACTCCGGGTGGGCGTGGTTGCCAACTTTTTCCTGAAGAGCCAAAAAAAAAAATGGCCAATTTGGTGCCCTATTACACTATTTAAAGGTATTTTGGGTTTTTCAGGTAAATTTTTTACCCGGCGCACCTAATAAGGCGGGGGGGGGGGGGGG
>JAOTQE010062689.1:0-18318 GCA_025631205.1 Nesometra sesokonis | reverse complement strand
TGGACGCACCATTTATATAAATGTGTGCCACTGTTATAAAAGTGTCGTTCCAAATAAATATTATTATTATTATTATTATTATTACCACTTCCTGGTCTAGACTTGATTATTCCACACATGTTGTCCTTTAATTAATAATAAACATCATTATGTTTTCACTGATAGTGCTAAAGCTTAAAATATTCAATGTACCACAGATTGTAATGTTTGCAGATAAATGATTAAGCAATGTTTTATGACTACAAGTGGCATCAGAGCGGCCAATTTAAAAGGCCATGGTGTAATAAAATGGGCCTGTTAATTAAATTTAATTACAAGTGGTATACAGGTGATGATAGGATTATAACACACCAGTATAATTGTACTGTAAGGAGTGCAGTGAATAATATTACCACCTATGTTGATAGTAAAGATCACATTCTACAATCCTTGGGTTTATTCCTTCTGATTTTACAAACCCAAGGTTCTTTAATAACCTTCTTTAACTAACAAAGTATAATGCATACTCCAAGCAATGAGATACACGCCATCATGACAGGATTCAATATTTCAACATAAATTATGTCATCATCAATACACGCCATCGTGACAGGATTCAATATTTCGACATAAAATTATGTCATCATCATTCCTGATGATGACATAATTTATGCTGAAATATTGAATCCTGTCAAGATGGCGTGTATCTCATTGCTTGGAGTATGCATTATACTTTCTTACTTGGAGTTGATTAGTGGGCCTTTCGGATTTCTTTAACTAATTTCTAAATCAACCAATAAGAACTTTTGTTTTTTAATAAAGCCGTCGAGATACATTCTGAGAAATTTAAAACTATGCTCACTCTAACCATTCGCCAAGTCGCCAAAGGCTACTGCATCTATCATTTGGCTAAAAAAAAATTTCTTTTGCCAAGTTGGCTAAATGAAAATCCCCAAATATGTCCATTTTGCAGCCAACTTTTTATCGGTTTTTATCGTGTTTAAAAATTTGACAACCTTTAGTCAGTTTGGCTAAGAAAATTGGCCCTAGACTGAGCATGGTAAAAGAATGTCTTGATATAACCTATTTTATATTTATGTGTTTATTTCCATTTTATTTAGTGATACACAAATCAACATCACATAACTTACAGATTTTTTTTTACACACTCATTGCATTTTTAAGTTTCCACATACATGACCAGGCCTATAAAGAAATGAAAGTCTTATGAACAACTTCAATAGTTGACAAAAGTCAACCATACTCGTAATTCTTACACAACCACTGGGGAAAAGACAGTTATTTCTCAACAGTTAAAGCATTACATTCTTAAATGTGTTTTCCATAAAATGATTAGGTAGGTACGTTTCTAGGTCTACCCAGATTTGACCCATGCTAGTTGTTAAAAACATTACTACTAGTGGGACAGCTGGGATAAATGTATAAAAATGAGTGAATATACGAGAAGATAAAATGAAGTAGAAACTGATGAGGTAAAATAGTGAGAAAGCATGACATTGTATTTTCTCCTTGTATTACAATTTAACAGCTAATAATTTGACAAATCTCGAGTGTCAAGTTTTGTTTTGCTAGCATTAGTAAACTGAGATAGAAGATTCTTATCTATCAACTTTTATTATTTAATGTTAATGATAATTGTATCAAATGTCACATAATCTGATCGAAGGTAACTTGTTGATTTTAAAGAAAGTCAGATTCTATTTCTAATATCATAAATAATACCACATACTAAATGACTCATTCTTCCCAATAAAACGTTCATAAAAAAAAACTATCAATATTAATTATTATTATTATACAATATTTTTATATTGATTTGGTGCAGCAAACAACATTTTTATACTAGGCCAATATCTCACACAGGGTCTACAGTAGTTGTTTTCTAACCGGAGGTTTTGACTCATCTCATAAAACACAACTATAAAAGTTTATGTACTTTAGTTTATATCCGCATTGGGTATAGCTACATTAAAAAAATGTTCAAGTATAATATTGTTTATTACTAGTGTTATATTATTTGCCATTAACCTGCTACGATATACCGTACAGTAGGTCTAGGCAAGTATAGATTAAATATGTATGGTTATTAAAGGTAAGCACTTTGCACCTACTTAATACTATGTTAAGGGTATATTCCCTTCAAAAGTCTCTCAAATTCATTCCAAAAAATTTAAATTGCAAATTTACCTGTTTAGTTGACTAAATTCACCAGGGAATGATTTGGGAAGGGAGAATCTCATAAAACATTATTTATGAAAATAATAAGCATCAGCCATATGGATCATACAGGATATTTTGGAGTACATTTATAACTTGTAGGCCTATGCAAGTCATGCAGTAATTTGTCAATCTGTTGTATTAAAACAAATTTGATTTTAGAAGTG
This sequence comes from Nesometra sesokonis, assembly GCA_025631205.1. NCBI lineage: Eukaryota > Metazoa > Echinodermata > Crinoidea > Comatulida > Antedonidae > Nesometra > Nesometra sesokonis. The sequence goes on along the minus strand of JAOTQE010062689.1, from coordinate 15,934 downwards.
AACACTGGTAGACAATTCCATTCAAAACAATATCTGGTGACATATCCCCTGTCCCTCCTACTATACCTCTGTGTCCATGATTATGATTATAAGGTAACAATGGTACCCACGAAGGAAAGAATAGTAAGTCTGTAGAATGATAAGTAGTACTACAGAATATTACAAGAGGTAGGATGTGTAAACTAGTAAATGTCAACAATACTTAGGCCTAGATAATTGTATCTTAAGAATCCACAAGTAGACAGTTGATACACTCACACAATGGTTAGTGAAACCAGTATAACGTGTAACTCAATGCTCTCCAAATACTACTCCTTTATCAACCTATACAGTGACTTGTATAAATTCTTTATTCAGTATTAAAGAATTCTATAGAATATTCTGCTAGTGTTTGTGCATATGCAATATAGTCAAACTGCAATTGACCTTTGAATGCTTTACTTTGTGTTAAATATAGCCCCAGGGGGTCTTGTACACCCATCATTGTTCAGGGCCAGCCAGGAAGAGGGGTAACAATACCTTCCCGCTTTAGTCTTTCACACTACTATAGCGATGTCTGCAAAGTCTCTATTTTTCGACTAAAGAATTAACTTAATTGGACAATTTAATTAATGCCTTGAAATAAGCTTTATTGCTAATTACTATAAAGAAAAGTTTCCTTTTCCGGAGGACTAACTTTTGTCTGGAGTAAATGTTTTAATTATAGTTCTAATGATTATTTACTGGTTTATTGTCTACAGATTTAAAATCTTTAGTTTCTTTAATCATCGTAATCCAGTGAACACAATTAGTTTAAATGATCTTAAAATCGTCTGTGTAACATCTCATTAACCTGGCATTCCAATCATTTATTTAATTAATTATTCAGTGCCTACATTTTTTTGTGATCTTTGTACGTGCACAATATGCGTCATAAGGTTGGAAGGTCTAGTCAGATATGAAAACAGAATAAAATATTTATAAACCGTGGTATGTTATTGCTTTATGTTTTTTGTTTTGGATTCTGTACAAGTAGACACCATTTGTTGGTGACTTATTGAATCGTGACAAAGATACCTATCTGTAAATTTTATTTACCATAATAAAAACTGTATCAAAGGAATCCAATTTTCATTACTTTGTGTGCGATATGTTTGATGAAAGAGTTAAGCAGAGTTCTAAAGTATTTTCAACCACAATCTTTTGAAAAAATAACTAGCATCCTTTGTGATTGTTAATAAGTAAAGAAACTATTTAGAAGTAAATCTGATAAAACTATTGTTTGTCAAACATTGGTAAGGTTATGAGGTTTTATCCAGAAAAAAGGTTAGACAATAACTGGTTATAATATATTTGGATGCGGGTAAGAAAATAGGTATGGAATTAATGAGGGAATGCAAGAGGTGCTTTAGATGTCTTTGTCGGTAGTGCCCATCAGAATACCACTAATTGATATAAATGAGTTTGGGATCTGTCTTTCACTGCCCGCACCCTAAGAACGTGCAAGTAAGAATGTTAATTACTGAGTCACTTTGATTTAATGTATACAATACATGTACAGGTGTACGTGATCTATTCGTTACTTGCCTTAGTACTGCAATACACTATTCCCTAAGTATATTTTATAATAATTTCAGTGATTGCAGTACACAAAAACATGGTAATGAATGGTAATGTACTACTATACTGTAGGCATAAATTATACCAAAGTAGAACTATGTAAGTTCATCAAACAAGTAGGTATTTTAAAATAAGTTTAATTGGTTGATTAAATTAAATTGGTGGTTGGTTGTTTTACAAATAACGATAACCATTCTACCGTGATTTGGCCAATTATTTTCTTTTATGAAAAGCCAGAGTAGCGTGAATCCCCAGTACAGATTGTATACTAGACAGCGTGTTTTCGGGAGGCTCCCACAGACGAATGCGACCTCTGCTCTTTACCAAAATTTTGGTTGTTTCTTGGGTCATTTCCAAACTTCCCTGAAAATTTAGTCAGAATCTGACAGTTACTTTTTAAGTTATGCTGCAAATAGACAAACACACACACAACAACGACTGAAAGCAAATCTCGGCAACTCAGTTGGTGGAGGTAATAATGAAAATACTAAATAATGGAGTTGATAAAATATTAAGTATTAGAGTAGCCTACTGTAGGACTTTTTAATTATAATTTAGAATTTGTTAATATTATAAGAAATTTAATTTTAACTTTTTGAAATTTACACTAGATTAGTTTTGTAGAAAACACTGTTGCTGTACCTGCCTACACTTAATCAATACAGCTGATTAGGCACTATACAATAATATTTGCCCATTAATACAGTTAAATGCATATTTTAATGTCATCAAAATCATATATGTACAGTTGAATAGCTTCCCTAACTAGTGCGTGTAAATGCGTCAATTTATGGGGATGTTTTCCTAGCTGGATTAGACGTTCCTTTGCCTGTTCTTACACCATTTTATTGTCTGTTGTACTTTAGGTGTAATCAAGCATTGGGATTTATTAGAACATGTGTAATTCTGTTTATGTTTGTTCGGGAAGGTACGTTAAACATCCGACAATCCGTCAAGAAGAGTGACAAGTCTACTGGGTATAATGAGCCTTTGACTTGAGTGTAAGGGAACATGTAACAAAATTTAGTAACAAATTTAGGGAGGAGTGGGAGAAAAACCAAATGGCCTAAAAAGGAATGCAAAATACGGATACGGGAAATAACATTTTTTTTTTCTTGTGTCAAACTGAAAACTGGGAACACGACCACCTCAACCCGTCGAGGAATTGCCCTGCCGTTAGGGAATTCCTGGTGCTGGCAATGTTAAGGAGTACTGTTATTAAGTTGTGGGAAAAACCTAGTGTTCAGCAAGATTTGAACCTAGGTCCTCAGGATTGGAAGGCAAGCATGTTAACCACCAAGCTACAGAGCCATATTTATTGTTACTTCTTCATCCTTTGACTTTGCTCTGCTGTATTTCTTTCATAGAGTACTGTCAGTAGCATCACATAGTAGCCTTGTTTTGTCTACGTCATGACATTTGGCAACGGCCATATATAACTTTTCCAAAACTTGTTTTAGTTTTACTGATAGTACAATACCGGTAATCTTCTTAAGTGAAACATCTCCTTTTGTTTAAATTTGTTGTATGAGTGAAGCATTACAAGCAAACAGGAGGAAACTACATTATAACTTCAAAACCAAATCCCTATGTTCCAAAATAGCCTAAAGAGAAACAATGTCAAATCTTCAAGTTTTTTTGCAATTTTAAGCTTATTATTTTCAATAGAAAATATTTTCATTCCTCTTAATTTATTCTCTTCCCCTTATCTTTTTTTAAAGGTAGATATTTCTGTCAAACTTAGCTTGTTAGTTATTTCCAACAAGTGGATTATTTGTAAAACATGCGATGTGGCAAATTTGAGTGTCTGTTACTGTGAATTGTTTTCCGCCTCAGATCAGAAAACCTATTGAGGACACAGGGGCTTAACAGGAACAATGCATGACAGCGTAACAACCACAGGCCGTGTAGATGTCCATCAAATACACTGATAAAGCATGCTTAGCCAACTGTGATAAATATCACAAAATTATGACCCTAGTAAGCTGTCCATCATGCCAATCTATAGCTTTAGGACTCATGGACTATTTCCTCTTTTTAGTTAATAACTAATAGGCAGTTTAGAAGCTGATTAATCTGCCTAATTTCAACAAGCCTTCAATGGGAACACGATTAAAAACTTCCTCTCATCAAATTAACAGGTTTAGTGTTTTCATATCTATTGGCGTGTGAATTTACATGTTTTTAATATTTGCAAACAGCAACCCATTTCTAAAAATAAATTATTCAACAACTATAAAAAGTTCCTGCGAAAAAATTTTATCTTCAATAAAATAGTACCTTAAATTGTATATTTAAAAAAAAAATTGGTATTAAATAACTTACAATACCAAAAAAAGCAGAGATTATACAATTTGCAAATAGGCCAATTTGCTTGCCTGTCAAGCAACCTAATTCTAAATCTTGGTCGAAATAAATTCTGCTTGCTCTCATTTAAATCTAAAAAAAAGGTGAAAAAATTATGGTTGATGTCTTATTTCAACTCTATGCCCGATGCAAATCTTCTGTTGCAATTCTCTCAAAAAACATTTAACAAAATACTATACTGTTACTAGGCTTTTGCAGAATTTGAATCGAAGAGACTCATTGAAAATATAACTATAGCAAGCTATATAAGCATCACTTAATATTAAACTCGGTTTCTTAATCCACTGGAGTAACTGAACGCACCATCTGTTCGGCTTATCCTTGTAGCATTTCTTAATCCTTCAATCCCTTGGGATCATAGTTTTATATAACCTGACCACAATTCCTGCCCTGGAAGTTTTATTCTAACATACTCAATGTTTACAAAATTATCAAGTATCATTTTTAAGGATTGCATAATTAATGTTAAAATATTGAATTTAACACAATGTATTTGCAATATTTGGAGTAGGCCTATGCATTACTTTATTTGAGTATATTATTATTATTATTTACAAAGATTATCTTACTCTTTAAGCAACAAGCCAACATTAACGATAGAAAAAATGGGCGATTCTAGGAACGAAACAGCTAATAGTCTATGTGCCCAGGCATGTGTATATGGGCTGGGGGGGGGGTTCCTACCTGCCATCCAGGAGGTGAAATATGGGTCCTCCGGAGCAAGAAATCAGGTCTACAGTACATCTAAAAGTCTTACGACAACAAGGCATCTTATAACTAACGGTCATTGTGCTCAATCTTAGTCCAAAGTTAGAGGCAACCAAACCATAAATTCAATTTATAACGCAAATATTGAGGTTTTTACATAGGCCTACTATTTATTTGCATAAAAAACACATGTAATAAGAGTGCAATTTTATTCCTAAAACTGGAGAATATGTGAGAAACTGGGAGAAAGAAAGTTGGCCGTGATGAATATGGTCAGCCCGCCCAAACCTACCCCTTCCAAAGATTGAATTACAGTACATGCTAAGCTTAACTTTTTTCCCAAATCATGAATTTGTATAAATATCAATGGATTTTAACAACTCGTATTTTCCTGTGATGCCTTAGTCGTAAGTGCTCCCGATTGAACTCTCCGATGCATGCAGAGTACGATAGTATACACGTCATTTAGTCTTGTCAGATTATCAACAATTTAAACCGCACTTTTTATGGATTAATCAAGCTTAGAATTGGTGTATATTCACTGTTTTAATAAGCTTGTAATCATTAGTAACAAAATGTAATGTTTCGTATGCAGTAGGCCTTGCTTGCATAATGTACAAATTTAATGCTTTAAGGAATATTTTGATAGTGTTATATGATATGCAAAAAAGTTCCTAATTTCATTTCGCGTTTCAAAGCTTTTTTTAACTGTTAAATCACCATGTTTACCAAGAATATTCTTATTTTCTTAACGAACGTCATTCATTAATTATAATTCAGGGGACAGTTTACAGCATTATTCATATTGCCTGCAGAAATGCTCAACGGCACTCACTCGTCCACATAACATCAATTTCCACCTTCGCAAGATGTGCAGGCAAGCCAGGATTAACTGATTAAGAAGTGTTAACCGAGTAAATGATGCATTTTACAAGATTCTATTGGGATACGTGTCCACGTAGATATTCATACTTGCCTATTGATCCTGTATAAATTAAATTACAGAACATAAAATATTATTGAGTGATGGAACCCTGTTTCGGTTCGAATAATATGCTAGGCTATGAATATTTTACTTGCTTGTAAAAATAAATTCTGCTCGTAAATTTTATAAGACATGAAAGGTACATAGAAAATCTACCCTAATAAATAATAAATGTCATTATTTTATTGGCAACGGTTTTATTACTTCCATGTTTTATACCAATCACTACAAATTGTAAAATTCATTTGATTTTTTTAGGATTTTAAATCTGGTATTCAACCTTGTAGAAATTCTGCTGAAAATTATGAATAAAGGGTTGTTTAATTTAAAGTCCTTAAAGGATTGTTCTTTTTTTATTTGAATATAAGTTCCTATGTATAGTATAATTTAAATTTAATAGTAAGATAATACGGAATAAACCATGTTCTCAACTAAATATGTATTAATTTATTTTGATAAGAAGGTTGAATAATGAAACTTAAATAAATAGTTGAAATAAGACCTGGAGTTACTTAAGTTTGTGAGGATTACTCAAGCTTAAATCAAAGCCTAAACAAGGTTGGTGGGTGTTAAGGTGCTGGCATTTGCAGTAGATAAACACATAGGAAATACAAGGGAATTATTGCGGAGATGATTTTGCCACCACAGGTTCAAGTAATTAAGGAAAGATTACCTTTCTTATCCTCCATACTAAAATGATTTATTTACAACACAATTTAGCTGGAAGTTTTCAATCTTATGCTTTAAAATTTAATCTCTACTGAATTGTCCTCGAAAATAGATATCTAAATTAAAATTGAAGCTAGGCCCACTGCCCACTGTAATGATACAATATTTCCTACAGGATATCTTGCTAGATCATTGTTAGAAAAAATTAAATCTGGGAAATCCTTGGAAAGTTGTTTTAGTGTGCAGTGGTGTAAGATAGACCACATTTCCTAATTTTTGGTTAATTTCTGATAAAAGGTAGACCTACAACCTACACAAAACAATGGCAATGACATTTTTTTCAGATTGACAAAAAAAATTACATGTTTACTTGACTATGAAATATTTTTTGACTGAAAATTATATAATAACATGTTTATTTGACCAAAAACAAAAAACCATATTTCATGTTGTTAGTGAATTTTCAGTTTCTAAAGCAAATAAATGTATTGCTGTGTTGAAAGGGGCCTAAGAAATGATGGATGAACAAAAAAATTTCGGTTTTTAATTTCAGGAAGGTTATTTTTGTCTTAAAAAAGAAAATCTAAAATTAATTTGTAGGCCTGTTACAGTTTGATACTTTTTTACATTTCCGTACAAAGTTCATTTGCAATACTAGGTTAAATGCCATTATTTAGAAAGTTGAAGACTGATGTACCAACAATGTACAAGCTACAGTATAAATCTACAGAGATTTATAGATTTGTACTGAAAGAATGTTCATGTTGAATAAGTTTTGAATGATATTTTCACCCAGTCCTTTGACACCGAACACCATTATGCTGTTTAATCTTCATTTGATATTTGATTAATTTTGACGTTTGTCGCCCAACGAAATTCATGGTGAGCTCTTTAGTCGGCCTAGAGCAGACCTATGCCTCTCTAGGAGGGAGGCATTTTGGTAATCAATACTTTGAAGACATACAGAAAAGCATACATCACTAAACTCTGGAGTGTTCCCTTTGCCCAGGAGGAAAATGTTAACAATAAGGAGATGGTGACAAAGCAAATAAATTTAATGTTATTTTTTTATGATGTATTTTTTCAGGGTTTGATTTTGCCCTTTTAAAACTGAAATTGTAACCCAGATAAGGGGTTAGATTTCTCTTTGTGGATAAAGTAAGGTTGATTGTTTATTGGAGCAAGGAGTTCTTGATTGGAAGAAGCCTAATGCTTTATGATGGAAGTGGTTTGGATATAAAAGAAATAGGAACATCTTTGTCAAACTGTTAATTGTTTTTGATTACCAGTTTTCGGATTTTTTAACAAAACTGCTGTTGACTGAGATCAAAATGGCTCTAGTTAAGCTCAATTACTGTACCTATCATACCAAGGAATAGCAAATATCTTCAAATAAATTTCACTGTTTCTGATCATACCAATGTCCTGTGTCTTGCATTGCAATCAGTGTCATTACCAGCATGAAACTATAAAAGTTTACTAAGAAGGTCTTTTTAATATAACCTCACATTAATACCTTTTAATACTTCATTTACTACTCAATACATGGCCACCCTAAATACTTTAGCATTTGTATTTGTATGACTTCTTATTTTACGTAAGATATTACCTTGTTTAAAACTTTTAGTTCCACATTTTATTACCCACTGCATGGTCATATTATACAGTAGGTAAATGTTTTTCATGGCCATAACCTTTCAAAGCAATCACTATCAATTCCAGGGTGGTTTAATTTTAATGTACAAAGATGGTTGTTGTGTTATTTTAAGAATTTTCAGACCTTCTTTACTGCTCATCACTTGTTCCTAATGCATCATGTCCGGTTTCCATGACAACCACTTGCATTATTGTCTTCAGATGGATTTGTAGTTACACTTGGTAATGCATTCAATTTAGTTTAATGTGGCCATTTCACCAGTCTCTACCACATTTTTATAGCAACTCATAAATTCTGATCAGAAGGTTATCCACATGCTTCCGCTAATTACGCATTTAACAACATTTTGACCAGGACCAAGTCTGTAATACCCCTTGCTTAGATATAGGACAAACTATTAAACCAATGGAATATGTGGCTATAAAAATAAATTAAAATTGTGATGACTAATACTGTTGTAGTATATTTCACATAAACCTAATTTTAAAAAAATGAAAAAAAAACCTGGCATAAGGCTATGATGGAATAGAAAAACCCCATCAAAAAACAATTAAAATTGTGATGACTAATGCTGTTTTAGTATATTTCACATAAACCTAATTTTTAAAAAAAATTTAAAAAAAAACCTGGCTTAAAGTTATGATGGAATACAGTAGATAAGTACCGGTAGTCTTTCATAAAATTATCCTTAAAAAAATGATGGGAATTACCACATTAAAACATTTTAAGGCATTATGTATGATTTTAATAAACTACTTTAAAAGAATGGTTTATTTTCTTGCATTATTTATTGAAGTATGATTTTCTTTTCAGTTTTTGTTTAAAATTTAATTTTAATCGGCATGTTTATTTTTTGCATACCATAGGATCAATGTCCATGCTCTGTTATACGTTCAAGGGTTCACTTTGTACATCTTCGTTTATTTTATTCTCTTTTAATTAAAATTATCTCATGTTTCTAGGCATTACCTACTTAATGTCATGACTAATCTATGAAATCTGCTGTTACATCACTGTTTATATTTGTTGTAGTTTCTCGTGATGTTTGTCAGTGCAATTGTTAATTCGACAGAATGGAAATTCCTGTTTACTAAAAAGTTCTCATAGGCGGTATTATAAACCATTAGTGCCTATTGTTGTGAAATAATTGTTGGAACTTGGTCTTTGTGCCTTTGCTAAACAATTGCTTTGGCATTTATAACAGTAACTTATTTATTTACCATGTAAAGTGTTGTAAATTCTAATAACATAATGGAACAGGATAGTTTTTGAAAAATATTTTGAACAATCAAAATATTGATCACAATTAAACCCCTACACAGAATTGTAAAATGGGTATATTGCGAAATCCAAAAGGTCCACTAATCAACTTTTCTTGGAGTATGCATTATACTTTCTTACTTGGGGGTTATATTGCGGTGATTTAGGAATGCCAGCTTTAGTGTGAAAGGGATGTTTGCCATTATGCCGGCACAGTACTGGCATTTGTTTAAAAAAAATTATGAAAATCTTTATCATTCATCATTTATGAAAAATAAAAAACGAAACATATATTCATACCATGAAATTTTATTTTCTTTACCACTTTTTCATACATTTAGCAGAAAATTTACATTATTAAAGAAATAATTGATTAAAATGTATTGAACACTAAGAATAAAGTAATTATGTTATAAAATATAATGATTTTACAGACACACACACACATAAACAAAATGTAAAAAGAAACTTATCAGGAAAAGTACATATTTTAAAGTTGATATTTAGGTTGATTACAACCAGTTACTTATCCACAAATCAATACATTGTCACACCCACTATCTCCCACCAATACCAAGACAATCGTACCATTGTGCACACCTCTATTGAAATGGTAAAATTCATTGTTAGGTGGCTTTTGTCCTAGGTGCCTTTTGTTCGATTACCTTTACTGTCCATTTTCTGGATAGTTCTGTTAGTTCAAATTTTATGATTTTAAGACTTAGAAAAGTTTTGTTTAGCATAAAATTTGGTTTTCATTAGGTCAAGTTTTGAAAAAGTTGACTGTAAATGCATTATCCTGATGATGACAAATTAAATGCTGAAACATTCTATTCTAACAGGATAGTGTGGAAATATTTTTGACTGTAAATGCATTATCCTGATGATGACAAATTAAATGCTGAAACATTCTATTCTAACACGATAGTGTGGAAATATTTTTAGTAGTATGGATTATACAAGTCCAAAGGTTTAAATAAAACTACCTTAATTAAATTTCAAATTGTAAAATAATATTGCATCTATAAAATGAGGGAATAATTATTATTTTTTATTGACATGCAAACATCCTTGTTAAACCCGGTGATCTATGAATGATGTAATATCGGCATTGCACTTAACAAGGGCACTTAACCTTAAGTACTATAGATTATCATTATATATCTTGTCCGATAACCTTTTGCAATATCTAGAAACATTTACAGCACTTTATGAGAACTTAAGTGTTTTTATCTAGGTCTACCTGACATCCAGTTTTTACCTTTTCATCACTGTCTAAATGTAGCTTGTTCACTATCAATGAGAGACTAAAAGGAAGTTGAATGTTTATTTTTCTTAAGTTAAATTAACATACTTTAATCACTGATAAGGCATATGGGATTCCACAAACCACAAGTTTAGTCTTCATTTAAACATTCATTGAAATAACATTGTTATGGTGAAAGGTTATATTAAACATTACTTCCTATATATAACCATTTATTAAAGTTGTAGAAGGCAAACCGTGGGAATTTTATTATAAACTTCATTTACAGTAGTCTTTTCTTTTCCTACTGTAGTTAAATTAATATAAACATTTTTTTTTTTTTTTTTAATTAAGAATAAAAAGTGGTATTCGTATAGCATATTTTACTACAGATTCAAGTACTTCATATTACCCTAGTAGCAACCACCTATGGGACAACATTCCTTTTCACAATGTGGCAATTAGTCAATGCATATGTCATTTACCCATTTATACTCATGAGTTTATTGAGACAATGTGAATAAATTATCTAGCACAACACAACCAATGCAGTACCAGAATTATAACAAATAAAACATAGTATAAATTTAACTGTAACAGATCAAAATAATTTTATCAATTTTTATTAGGTAAAACCATTGGTAAATGTTCACATTTTATAGGCCTATGTTGTATAATAATAGTATAATAATAAATGTAATGTTTAGGATGTTTCCTGTTGCATCACCAATGGTGACATTAAATAAGGAGTTATTATTAAAATAAAGTATTATACAGCCATACCATTGTTTCTCACCTTGATTTATTCAGATAGCATAAGTAATGTTATAATTGGCGGGGACAGTTACTCCATAACTGAAGTCTTGAATTTATTGGCCCTCTTGAACTCTTTAAATTAGTTCCACATTGAAAAGAAATCTAGGACCTTTCTAAGGGATTTGCCGAGCGTGATGTCATTCTACCATTTATTGAACTGAGCTTTTTTACTGACTTAGCTCCCACTAATGTATCTCTGGGTTGGCCGCAAGAAATTATTATATTTAATATGAAACGTGACGGGCAATTTAAGTAACAGAAAGAGTCTGTTGTTCGGTATAATAATATTGTAATAAAATTTATAAGAGAACTATTAAAAGTTAGAACACAATTTGATCTTGGTGTGAATTGATAATTTAACAATTTTGGTTATATTAAATTTAGACTACAGTACACAACACAGTCACTATATTAGTAAAAAAAACTTTTGTTCTTTATGTACACAATTCTCAAAACTAATTTTATTTTTATACCTAATTAATTAGACCTATAATTATACTTAACTTCATTTAAAAACAGCAATATTATAGTTATCATGTTTTACTTGACCTTAACAGGACCGTTTATTGATCAGAAAAACAATGAGAATGAAATGAAAACATCAAGCCATAATCAAATTAGTTTAATTTGGTTATTGACAGACTTCTGGGACCAAAAATATTGGAGTGTTTTTATATTACACAATACATTGAGTATATTGTCTGCTTTGTTGATTTAAATAAACTCACTGAATGTGGATTTTAACACGTTTGATATGCGCATGCATACATTATGTAGATATACAAAATAAACCTGGTGATTTATGTGTGCGTCCATTTTCTTAGGTTTATTTCAGAATATTTATTTTAAATAGACAATTTCCAACTGATAATTTCAACCCCAATGTGTTTTTAATTTTATCCACTTGTTTAATTTACCAGTATATTTGCCCTTAGATGTAGGCCTATTCATTATAAATAAACTGGGGATTTATAATGCATGTTTCTCTATCATAATATTGTCTTTAAATAAAGACAACCTCCAGCTGATCTTCTCAACTCCGATTTGGTTTTAATTCCCCCATTCCTTTAGTTAATTTACCGGTACAATCGTCCTTTCAATACCATTGCTTTGTTGGAACACTAACAACTCTTAATACGATTGATAACCAAAATAACTAGTAACAGTTTCAATGCAATAGCATTTCAATGTCCTCAAGACATCCGACCATCGATCTGTTTCTTGTTATTGATTTTTTTAATCCTCTGGTCACCAGATGAATGAATGCCAATCAGCAATAGGAAAACTTTAGAGATTGCTTAGTCTTCTTTCCAGTCATTAGCATTCATATCACAGGTCCTACAAAACATTTCCAACAGAGAATTATGAATTATGCCAAAAATAACATATTTATAATTTTCTATCAACTCTTCAAAAACCGACCCTCAAGGAAACAAAATTTCACACTGGACTGAATTTTAAACTGGACTGAATTTTAAATTATAAATAATACAAAATTGATGGTCTAAAGGGTAGTCAGCATTGGGAGGGTTAATTGCAATTAACTGAGTTAATAATGTACAATTTATATATAGTGGCCCTTTAGCTTGGTGGTTAACATGCTTGCCTACAAATCCAGAGGTCCTGGGTTCAACCCTAACCATGCCAGGATTAATCTTATGACAAACAACGCCACTGCCTAAGCCTCATAATGAGACTTACCATGGTTTATAAGTTTGTAAGCAAAATATAATATATCCATTCTGTAATTGACATATCACATCCTTTCTTCATTTCTTAATTAATAGATATGTTTAATGATTATTTACTTTTTCATATTATCTTTATTATTCTAATGAGAGCAACTTCATTAGTTTTTCTCATCAGAAATGTGATTCATTTCCAATTCAAATATAAATTAATTAAAGTGAATGAACATTAATGATAATTCTAGATTGTCATAATTTTGTAAAGTGTTTCTTAATTTTTAGGAAGCAGTAATTAAATTTAACTTAGGAAATCCATGGAAGATTTTATAAATTGATATCTCTCTGAATAATGAATGGTCTTGTGCAGGGTTGTACTTAAAATTCATTGATTATTTTTATTAATTGCATTATTTCTAGCATCTTAATTTATTACCAAACTCATTTTACTGTCTGCTTTGATAATGAGTTAATTTAAATTGATCTGTTTTAATTTTAAAGTTGGAATTCATTGTTAATAATCATTATGGCTGTTTTTCATCAATGCTGTTTTAAGTAATGTTAGCTTTCAAAGTTTTTGGTTATATTAGTTTCTGATTGTTTTTGGTGATACCTGAAAGGAAATTCCACCAGTATTGTAATTTAAGAATAACTCCTTTACAATTAATGTTGTTTCTATGTTCCCAGTACATCTTAGCTTGTTCGACTAAATGGTAAGTTGTTTTTTTTTTTGTCCAGTGTATTATCTCATCCATTGTAACTCAACTGAATATTGTGACTTGTTGTAATGCTAGTCAATCAACAATTCATGCAAACAAAGAGATCTGACAGAGTCTGTACGTTAAGTTAAAACTCAAGACATCATGAAAATAAACTTTCCAGTAGAATCATCAATCATGCAAACATAACACATTCTTCAAATGTGTTTACTTCAATTAACAAGCCATATTTCTTCAATGTTCACTACCTACAATATGACAGTGGGTTCATCAGAAAAATACTGTATCATTATGACCTATGACCCAGCTTTTCTATAACTTTCTATGGGCTAATTCATGATAATGATTAATTTTGAAATACTCAATCCCAACATGATGACGTTAATTAAATTTCTTTGAGTTTGCATTATACTTCGGTAATTTGATATTATGCAATTTATCATTTACTTCATGGGATATCATAAATCCTATGTTTATACTTAAGCAGTTCCAGTGAGTAATTTCTAATAATCATCATACATAACTTCCACAAAACAAATTAAATTTCATATAAGATTTCAATGATTTCTCAACTCTTAACCTTAAATTTAAAATCTTCTTAAAGAGGTCCAGTTCCTGATGATGACATAATTTATGTCAAAATATTAAATTCTGTCATGATGGCGTATATCTCATTGCTTGGATTATGCATTATATTGTATGTAAATAAGTCTTTACAATAAATATCAGAATTGCCTGTAATTTGTGTTCATCATATCCATTCATGTTATATTGATCCTAACAAACATAATATAGTTCACATGCTAAGAACAATAAAATCATTTTGTAATAACCTATTTCTATTGGTTGCTTAGGAAGTACCGACCATCTTAGATTTCACCCCAGAAGTATTCTGAAAGCAACCGATATTTTAACATGGATAATCTTTGTACAAAACACTTATATCGTAATGAACATCAAACATACATAAATTAAAATTTCAACAACGAACACTTCCCCATTTACTTAGCTGTTATAAAATGCCAAGGGGTATTCTCATTGACTTTTTCATATTTAGAATTTTAAACATGAGTTCATTGACCCTGTCTTTGTGTAGGGATCATTCGTAAATGAATGATGTCTATATATGTAGAATTACCTAAATAAAAATTAGTTACCCGCTTGCTATACCATGAATCTATCATCACCCTGTTGCAACAACACCTGAACTTCTGCTCTACAGTGTGGTATAGTCTCACTCTTTGGTATAATGTAGCAGACAGGAATTTTCAAGAGTTTGTTGGTGTTTATTGGGAGCAAGTGTTGACAGAGTCCACCACCATTATGACTTGAGTCATGCCTTGCCAATTTGTTTACTGGTTATCACTGGGAGAGCTGATCATGTTTATCTTTGAAATCTATGAGTGCAATCATTTTTCTGATTTGTGGTTTCTAATTGATTGAGATAATTGATGTTGAACACAGATCTATGTTGAAAATAAATATTAAATTATGAAATGCTCTGTGGTTTGTGATTTGTACAAGATAAACTTCATATATTAGAATATAATGTACTTTGAACTGGTAAATTTTTCATTCATAAATTTTTTGTGGTTTGTGACACCAGCATATTAATAACAATTAAACAATATATGTGCATTTTTTATTTTATTATGATTAGTTATAATTTTTTTTTATTTCGCAACTTTCACAGAAATATGGCTCAACCTGTCTGTGCAAAAAGCAAAATTACCACTTTGGTAGTAAGGCATTAAACAAGTCATAAAATATATCGTAACAATACAATTTAAACAAATAGGAAGAGAACTTTGGATTTGACAGGCTTTGATCCATGCATATGAATAAAAAAATCAACTTTCCTAACCAAACAAACCTAGAAAAAAAAAAACAACTGTGAATTTATAGTGTGTACTTTAACTGTGACAGCAATTTTCTTGAATAAGTCGTTCTTCAGTCAACCAGTGCAACATTGTCATCACGCTTACATTTTACAGATTATGTTCTTATAATGAATAACCACGAAGTCGAGTAGTGAATGAAATTGGCTTAAGAAACGCTCTCTAAATGTTCCGCCGGCTTGCAGCTGAACCATGTTGAATGGATTTTCATGACCATGGGGATTTCGAGGGTATTGCTATTTTGCGCAGCGCAAACCCCGCAAACCTCCGAAAAATCACAGAAAACCCAATCATAACAGGTTGAAAGTAATTGAATCATTTAGTA
>JAOTQE010062678.1:0-18320 GCA_025631205.1 Nesometra sesokonis | reverse complement strand
GTAAGAAAGTATAATGCATACTCCAAGCAATGAGATACACGCCATCGTGACAGGATTCAATATTTAGACATAAATTAGGAACTAGATGCACAATGGCTGTATTTATGGACTCCTATACTGTAGAGGAAAAGTCGGACCTGATAGGCCTATTGCAAACATTTTTTTTAATTTATTTTTTTATTGCCAAAACCAAAATCGGAAATTAAGAACTCCACCTCCCCCAACCTACCAACCACAAATTACGATCACGTACGCCCCTGCTCACTACCGAACTGCCCAGATTAGACCGTATCAAATGCATGGTCCGGAGCGCAGACAGTATCTGTAGATTTAGTTATGATTAGTTATGATTTAATATTTCGGTCTACATTATATCATCATCTGTGGAATGTGGAAAATAGATCACCAACTGTAAATAAATGATGACTGAGAAGAGCTATTTTTAGGGCGCCCATGATTCCCGATTTTCGGGTTTAAACCTTGTCTTGTTAACGTATATAGTATCATGTTTACTTTATATGTTTGACTTGTGAAGATATTACAAGTTTCTATCTCTGCCCAAATTTACGTTTGTCAAGGAATTTCCACAATGATAATCTGCTATGATCATCCCTGATCATGTGTATGTTTGTCAGGGGTTTAGTGAAAGGATTTTCATTGATAATACGACAATGATTTGCTATTGACAAACCTTGTTCCGTGCCTACGGGAATACAATAAAGTAAACATGTATTCAATGTAATAGCACATTGTTACAT
This sequence comes from Nesometra sesokonis, assembly GCA_025631205.1. Taxonomy (NCBI): domain Eukaryota; kingdom Metazoa; phylum Echinodermata; class Crinoidea; order Comatulida; family Antedonidae; genus Nesometra; species Nesometra sesokonis. The sequence continues at coordinate 17,562 of JAOTQE010062678.1, read as the reverse complement.
TCTACACCAAACCTGGCAGTGGTCGTTTCAGCTGGGTTCACTGTAAAAAATTTCATACTAAAATCGACTAATTTGGTTAGTAATTTCAAAAATACTCACACATTCGCCACAAAACATGGAATTACCAATTTCTTAGTCGCGTATTACTTATCAATAGTTAGTCATTAAGACTAATTTTAAATAGTCAGTATTTTTACATAGTGCATTCATTCAAGTTTAAGTGTATGGTTTTATTATAAAATCTGATAAGATAATCAACTCTTATTGATAATAACCGATCTCAATCATCAATCGTATTGTTACACTCTATAAATTTAACAAAATGATTGTTATAAATTATTTTTAAAAAGCACTGAAGACGAATTATGGTTAGTCATGTTTAAAGCGAGTTTAGTCAGATAACTAAGCTATAAAATGGGCGCTTCCTATTGGTTGAAAGTAAATTTTGATTTGAAGTTTTTCTGTCGTCTGATTTGTGTGTAGTTTATGCAGCAGGACGGGGAACCGAGAAGACGGGTTCTATGCTCAATGAAGCGTGAAAACAAACAGGCTTACATAACGTGGAGGACTAGCCATGAATTTTACTCCCCAATAAAACACATTGAATCACCATATTAAAAGCTTCATTGTTAATAAAGCTTGTTAGACATTTTTTATGTTTCGAAAATTTCATTTTTTAATTACAATTCCATAGGGTATTTAAAATAATCCATTTTTTGTTGACGTTTACAGTAGACGGTAAATAATACTCAACTTTGTCGTCCTTAAACAGGACGAGAGTTATAAGACATGTGCAGTGTAACAAGTCGATCCCAAATTAAGACGCAGAAAGCTACGCACAGTATAAAAGTTAATCCCTAGTTACTTAGTACATGCGCTCAAGCATAAGATATTATTTGAAGTGTAAAATACAGTTACATTGGAAGTGATCTAGGCCTATAGGCTAGACCAATAGGCCTAGTTGGTCAGTGCCAAGGGCATAATTGACTATAATGTGTTTTCTCGTACTAAAGTTGGGTTCACATCCGACTACTGCTGAATCAGATATCCGGATAAACCGCCTCATCTCGACATAAAGCGGCGTTCTATCAGAAGTTATGTCTTATCTTTGAATTTAAATTAATTATGCATTGGTAATCATTATTACGACAAAACAGGCTGTATATCTTCAACCCGATGGGTTGATTTGATAGTTTTGGCCACCCACTATGTAACTTCCTTTTTATCATTATCAGCTGGCTTTAGCTTTTCTATCCCGTATTCCATAAAACAGGTTAAACCAGTTTTTTCATTGATCTCATCCTTGAGCATACCTGCCAGCCCTACCGTTTTTGGCAGTAGGCTACCGCTTTTTCGACCTTCCTACCGCTTTTTGAATTTTAAAAATGTACACAAAATGTAATGCACCAAAACACACAAAAATACGTACTAAATTGGCACTAAAAGTAAGCAGTTTTAGCCAAAATTCCCCCAATTACGGTAATCGTGGCGAAATGACCTTTTTTGGCCCATCGAAGTAAAATGCGATAAGACGGGGGTGCTGGTGCATTTATTTCACCAACTTGGCGACCACGAGGCATAACGTAAACCCGCCGTGCCAACCCTAACCCGCCGTGCCCAAAATCAGGTTGTTTCTGCGCATGCGCTAGTACTTTGCGTCTCATCTCAATAGTGTTTGTTAACAAGAAACGTAACGATCAGGCAGGTGCAGTACTGTAGTCCTAATTTAAAGTTTGGTTCAAGACAGTGATTCAATTTCATTCGTAAAAGACAATTAAAAGGCACCCATTACGTTCCATAGCAGGAGGATCGCCATACCTTTCTGATTTTTATATTAAAAATAAACCTCACACCACTAAAACTTCATCATCCACTGGTGGCGCATTTCATTAAACACTTAAAATAATATTAATATTCTTGGAGCAAGTCTACCCAACCTAGTAAATAGTGCCGATGATACCATAATAACAATATATTGTATGTTTATTTAATGGGTAGAGTTTAAAAATAAATCAATTTATAAAATGTTCAGATGACTCACATGATTTTTATAATGCGTCAATAGTATAATCACCGAGTCTGCGTCATTTCTTTTGGTTTCTGTTGTTAGAAATGTTATGTTGATTACCAAGGAGACAAAATACCTGTTTACAATATATGCAACGATTTTACACTATAATGTCAGAATGTTTTCTGTACAATAATAAATTCCTATTTTAGATGAGTTTTATTTTATTTTTTTTGTGTGTGTAAATTGATTCAATATTACTACAGTATTGTAAAAATTATAAAACGCAAGTTACAAAGACAAGAGTCAAATTAGAGACTAAACGTAAATTAAGTGTTTTGGGAGGCTTTTTACATATTATTTATATAAAGCATCAGAGGAAGATTATTTAACTTGTTCATGTAGCAGGGGTGCAGCCAGAGGGGGTCGGGGGGGCCCTAAAATTTTGAGGGAAAAAAATTGTCCTAGTAAAATGTTATAATGTGAAGAATATTATAGTATAGCATAAATTGTAAACCAGCCATCGTTAATATTGCAGACTGAAACTCAACTTCGCATAATCTATTAATCTATTTCAATATAAAAAAAACCCAAAAAACGACGAAATGTTTTTTTTTCTTTTTGCTCATCAAAACCAAACCGGCAACCATGCCCACCCGGACTTCCGAAGTTCCCGCCCCGTCGGGCAAATCCTGGCGCCACCACTGCTGACCCCCCCCCCCTTTCATTCCATCCTGGCTGCGCCCCTGTGTAGCTTAGTGAACTCCAAAGAGGTGCAGAGCAGTACCACTCGGTCAAGATAGCGGTAAATGTGACTCGTATCGCCATTTTTTAAATTGTCGGTTGGGATAAAGATTGTAAATTCCAACGGTTGACGATGATCAAGTTTTGATACGGAATAGTGGCCAAAAAGGCGGGGTTTTTTAATCCAAGGTGGCGGGCAACCATCCATTTTCGAACTCGCCTGTCGGGGTAGGGTAAGGAGTTTAATTTCCAAAGTTGGAAAGTTTTGGTAGAGGTGTAGTGGGCAAAAAGGTTGTTTTTGAAAAAACCCAATGGCGGGAAAGCATTGTGACATGGGGTAGGTGCCCATTTTTTTTAACGCGTCCGAGATATTTACCTCAAGTCGATCCCGAAAATTTAGTGAGGATATTTTGCCTTTCAAAAGTTATCGTGCTCACAGACAAAAAAAAACAGACTCAGCTCAAAATATCTTCCGGAATACTTCGTGGTAAACATCTGGGATGAATGTGGCCACAGGCGCAGTGGGGTATGGGTATACACAGAAAGACTCCATGCGAAAGTGTTTGGTGTGAGAAGATCCCTCCTGTAGAACACCTGTAGAACATTTTGGAAAGCACCAACACTCGGTAATACAGAACATCTTGGTATATATATTTTAAAATAGTCGTTAGGCCTTCCCATTTTATTAAAACAAATTCACTGGGCTCCCAACTTCTCCAGGATTAGCCTGGAGTCTCCATGAATGTTGCTTCATCTCCCGGGCTCCAAGAAATACACAATTTTCTCCAGGAATTTGAATTTGTCATGATTTTCTCCAGGGTTTTTTGATAAATTAACAATATAAACAAAAAAATGTATTATTTTTTCATTTATTTGGACACTAAACGGTATTTTAAAAAGCCATTTGACAATAATTGTACCAAATATAATAGTAAACACCTTTTTATTTGCAAAAATCAAAGCATTGTTATATTCATAAAATTTCACTGCTAGATGCCCATATAATACCCCGAAACAGTTATGAACGCAGGCCCACAAAATCTCCAGGATTCATTTTTCAAACTTGGGAGCTCTGCAAATTTGGGGTCTCCATCAAAGTGTGGGGAACCATCCACTCAAAAATATGTGAAAGACCTCACCAAATCTTTGCCCATGGTTGTATTCGTAACACATTGAAACAACTGATGGTTAGGCCTAGCTACTGTGTGTGCATGCTACATAACATTAATAAACGTGTTATGGTATGAATGCAAGAAATTATGCTACTGTATTGCTGACAATAACCGAATCGAGGCCCTCGATATGACTGCAATAATACTTGAATATGAATAATCCATTAGGGCTAGCATCTGTTGTTGTAAGGCTTTTGTTATTCTACATACCGAATGGCCTTGGTAAAAGCCAGTTATCTACTCGGTTAATACCAGTATTCTAGAATTATTAGCATTTAACTGAACGCTATTGTCTATTTTCGAGTAGATAAAAAATGGCAACAAAAGGCGAAACCAACCTTGGCGGAGAGTGTTCACTGTTGTGGCCTTTTTGTGTCCTTGATGATTCGTAAATCTAAAATTTATTCAAATGGAGATTAATTGTGTTATGAACTTTTTGGTGTCACCATAATTTTGTCCTCAAATTTCCTGACATATGTTACTTTTTTATTTGCCTTTGTTGGGTTGTTACTGATCATGATATTGGTTCACAGGTTTAAATATTTTTTTTTGTAATTGCAATAGAAAAATAATAAAACAACACATTAACCGAACAATAGTTATTCATAATAACAATTACTCATACATACTTATAATGTCACTTTTGTCAGTCATTTATCGTGTTTTGAGGATTACAGTAGTAGGCCTATACTTTGTTGACGGAAATGCGCGAGACGTTCCCCTCCACCGGTACCGGCTCCATTTTCCCGATTTTTCTGACAAAATGCTCATTTGTCCATTTAGGGGGCGTTACCGTATTTTGCTGTGTGTTGTCTTATGCGTGCGAAAATTTGCTAAGAATTTGCGTGAAAATTTTGCTAATACGCGAGAAATAATTATGTATACGCCTATCTAAAATAAGCCCCCATGCGTAATTATATATAATAATATGTGACATTTATATAGCGCTCATTGCCAATGCTTCACAATTATTACCCCCAGTCATTGGGACAAACACCTATGGAATACAATCCATTCCATAATGTTGCAGCCGTAATCAGCGCATTTGTACCTCCCATACCCACTTATACTCCTGGGGGAGAGAGGACAGGTTTACTTTTGCAACAGCAGTTTTAACCTACAACTCAAAACGTCGTACGCAATGCCTAGTGTTATTAGATAATGTTATGCAGTATTATTAGCAACAAAGTAGAAAAAACAATTATGATATGAATAAAACCGGGTATTATTGTTAAATACATGGCTAATTTAAAGAACATAATAAGTTACTGTATTATTCTAATTCAAGTTTACTAATTGAAACCGTCATTTTAGTTCCTTTTTAGTTACCACTTTTAGTCCTAACAAAGAGATATTGTTCGATAAAATATTCATATTTTAACACTTTTAAAGGATTAAAACATAGTTCGCAAAGACTCGTACTTTCAGACATATAATGTAATAAATCTTTCAACAATGGACTTGGTATGGAGAGAAGGGCTGGGAATTATGAAACAAACGACATTAAAACAAATAATAAAACAACATAAAAGGATGTTACGAAAGAAATAGGTAGACTACCTAAACAAATACAATGATTTATTATCGGTTATTCGGTTTTAAAAGAAATAAATGTTATATACCTATTATAAAAATGGCTTGGTCCATTATTAGAATGCACATTATGGCTATTCCAATGGGATTTTAATTCATATTCACTGAGAATATATCGTATCATGAACAAAGGGTTCACGATATAACAGATAGTACTGTTTAGAATTTGTTTCATAAATTATTAAATTATATATGGCACCTATTAATTATAAACAACGAATTATGGTGGTGGTGGTGGTGGTGGTGATGGTGGCGGCGTGATGGCAATGGTGTTGGTAGTGGCAGTGTTGTTGGTGGTGGTGGTGGTTGTGGTGGTGGTGAGACGGTGGTGATGTTGAACGTTGGTTGCGGTGGCAGTGATGGTGGTGGTTATGGTTGAATGATGGTGGATGATGATGACGACTATGACCGATGGTGGATGATGTTGTATGAGGATGATAGATGATGGATGGTAGATGAAGATGAATGAATGGCGGAGGATGAAGATAATGGTGGATGGTGGATGGAGATGATGGTGGATGAAGGATGTGGTGGTGGATGGTGGATGATGATGGATGATAGTTGATGATGGATGATGATGATGAGGATGATGATGATGATGATGGTGATGATGATGATGATGATGATGGTGGATGATGATGGATGACAGTGGATGATAGTGGATGATGATGGATGATGATGATGATATGATGATGATGATGATGGTGATGATGATGGTGATGATGATGATTGTGGATGATGATGGATGATAGTGGATGATAGTGGATGATGATGATATGATGATGATGATGATGATGGATGATGATAGATGATGATGGATGGTGATAGATGATGATAGATGATGATAGATGATGATGATGATAGATGATGATAGATGATGATGATGATAGATGATGATAATGCTGATGATGATGATGATAATGATGATGATGATGACACCGATCACTAAGACGGTCCAATGACGGTTATGCTAATAATAGGCCTCATGCTAAAATAAGCATCAATCGACTAATGATTCATTTAATCACAATAACATGCTTACTAATACTAATTTATCGAATGACACCAGACACCGTAACAACAAATCGTCATGCTTCAATTGACTTGTTTTATATTTTTTTAAACTTTCCATCTTAATACACACAAGGTCTCCGTGTTATGAGTCACCTAACCGCACTGTATATCACACATAGTATTTCTTGGTCCTATTCATTCAAATGAACATCAAAACCCAATAATGTGAGCCATCCACAAATAAATGAATATTCAATGTACAACTTTATTTATTTGTGATGTTTATTTTGAACTGGTTGAAGATTAATAATAATAGGCCTATATAAAATGAAAACACATTTGGTAGTTTTTACAGATAGCCACAAGTGTAACGGTACAAGCCATCGTGTTGAATTTTAATATTAATAAAAAAAACATTATATAGGGCCTACATTATCATAGGCCTGCTACTACATGTTTTCGTTAAATACATGTTTGGTAAAACGAGGCAAGTTTGCAACAAAGGTACACATTTGCAAAATAAAACATTCGTCATCACTCAAACAATATAAATATAACGTAGAGTATTTGTTTTTATGTCCATTTCTGGAAAACATAGTTTTGAGGTTTTAACATTTATGTACGCTATGTGACCTTAAACCTTTGTAAGCATTACATAGTTTTAAATGTATAGCAATTCCTAAAGTATTTCGAAAAAATATGTTATTTCCTTTTGTTACAACATAATTACTATATACTTCAGTTTAAAAAGTACACGCCCAGTTATGCGTCATAATTGGTATTTTTATAACGCATTATTAGAATCGATCACTTAATAATTGGCTACAAACAAAGAATATACCGTAGATGTAAAAAAATGGTTTTAAGACGTATACATTTTTATGAATACAGGCCTATTTCTGCATACAACTTCAAATTGGTGCCGCTTGCTTAGACCATACCTCCATGCTTAAACTACATCCTACACATTTTGTTAATCTTATATAATTTACATACCAAGACGGTTGTACCAAGACGGTTAAATTCCTGATTATGATATAATTATTGTCGAAATATTGAATATTGAATGTCGTGTTTCTTGTTTTGTAGTATTCACTGTACTACGATGCCCTCAAAATTCATAAAAATATATAAGTATCATTATTTCTTTTTTTAAAATAAAATAGCATATTTTACCAAAATGTGAATGTTTTAATCGGGGAATGTAAAAAAATATATAAGATAATTCTACCGAAAATATATAGTGGAAATTCAATATGGGGTTATTTCCATTAATAACAGAGGAATGAGAAGCACTAAGATAGTAAATTGTTAATGTAAAGATAACTACAGTATTACTATTAACATAATTATATTTATCGTAAATTCAATATTGATTTTACGAAAATAATAGCTAGTAAGAATATATACCAATGCAGTCGGGAATGCTAAAAATATAATTCTAACTGAATTATGTCGTGGAATTTCTATAAAATGGAATTATTCCTAATGGGAAATACCGGATAAATGGAAAATAACAATGTCAGAGTTTCATTTTAGAATACACAGAAATTATAATTACACAAACAGAAGAAAAAACAAATTAATTCTTGTTTCATTTTCTAGTAGGTGTGACATTGTTAACACGAATTTTTTTAAATACAGTATTGTATTGTATATACTGTATTTGAAAAAATGTCCAGAAATTAATTACTGTATGTCTTTCGTAATTTGTCCTAAAATATTGTAAAGTAAAATATGAAGTATATTTGGGTCCAAACTAAACAGCCTCTAGCAAGAGATCGTTTATATTACGATGAAATTAAAAACAAATATTTAATCGAAAATGACCAGTCATCGAATCTGAGATGGCTAAAAAAAAGACTGAAAGTCAATCTAATTACACTGAACTAAAAAAAAAAAAAAATCGATTTATAATTAAAAATAGATAGATTTGAAATTTAAGTCAATCTAAATATTGGACTTCAATCTGTTTTGATCGGTCACGAGGTGAAACGGCCGCAAAGAATAATATTTTCAATCTGTTAGATTGAAATTTCAGTCTTTTGGACTTAAACGGTTAAGTAGTCATTTCATGGAAGTAATATTAACGTTACAAAGTGTTTGCTCAGAGACCAGTTTAGAAAAAAAATCTCGTAAAATACCACTCTTAAATAACTTAAAACAGTCATGAAAATTAATTATTTGATTATTATTGACGAAATATGCAATTACCGTGTGTAAATTAAATCATTAACTTTGTATGCCGTTTATATAGTTTTATAAAAATAATGTTAAGCCTTATACAGATACATTTCAATGCTATTCTCATATTCTCAAGTTCTGGTTGTTTATTACTAAGTTAATATTAAAATAAAAAATTGTTTCGAATTATGTTTAGTAATGATCGTATTTTATATCGCATCTTGTGTTAAGCAACACATAATGTTGGCCACTACAATTTTCTGAATTAAGATTAAAAAAGTTCTTTATGAACATGGCAAAAATATTAAATAATTTAAATTAAATAAAAAGTGACGTACAGTCGCAGTTTGATTTGCCTGCTTTTTGAAACTTAAAGGCAGCGTAAAAAAACAACAGTTAAAATATTTACAAATAATCATAATAATAATTAAAACAGACAGACAATATATACAAATGATCTTATGAAAATTCATAAGGCACCAAAATACACACTTAGGATTGTTAAATAATACACAAAATAAATACATATACAGAGGGGCTATATACACAATTTTTATATAAATAATCGGTTTTAAATTTATAGATGGTGTCTAATATTGGAGTATGATTTTAACTTCAATACTTTGGAAGAGCATGCCACTTCTATTTTCAGAGTTATTTTAAATATGATGGAGTTTATTCTATATCTACAGTTTGATGCAAAATAACTTCATTTTGGAATTAAAATATCTTCAGTCTAGGCCCTCAAGTCCCAATTTCTTGGTTGAACAGTAGAAAACATGGGAAGGCCGTTCACGCAAAAAAATATAGTTTTCGCCAAGTTATGATAGGTCAAACTTCACTGGGCTAGTGAATTTTCATTTTTACTAGCCCAGTTGGCTAGTGAATACAAGTGTCAAGCAGTCACTTTTACATATTGTAGATTAAGTTGCCACAGACATGGGCTATTTGAATTGCCTGTTGGCTAGTGAAATGTAAAGTCTACTTGCCCAGTGGACTAGTCAAAACAAAAACCGAGGCCTGTAAGCGAATCGGTGAAAATTGAATCAGGTATGAATTCATGTCGTGCAATTTTTGCGTGAACGGCGTTCCATAGAAAATAAATGTCTTTTAGCCCTTATTTACTAACTCAAATGTGATATAAGGTATGGGATGCTTAGGATGCTCGAGTACCGTAATCACCCCCACTGGACACGTCGCTGCTTTGATACTTCAGGGGTAAATACAGTAGCGTCATCTAGCATGGAGTGATCAAATGTCGTTAGAAGATACTGTAAATTTGGTCTTTCATAATTTTTTGAATATAATTTAAAAAATCATGTACAATTAATTATGCAGTAGAACTCGTCTTAAGCAGACACTTTTTGGACCAACAAAAAATTAATGTTCCTTATGAGCGGCCACTAAAAGGTGTCCCCAAGAGGGTCTACATGAAACATTACTATGGTTAAAATTATTAAATTCAATCATGTGATGTAGATTCAATCTTATACTGACCGTTTAATAACAAAAATATGAAAACATGTCTATGGACGGCCAAAGCGGCTAAATGGCGTTCCATATTTTAACCGAGTTAACATATTTTGATTTTATATTCGAAAACTGTTATCAATATCTCGCTGTGTGGTATGGTACATAATTGCTAATTAACATAAACTCGCAATCAACACATCGTTTCAAAGGTTTTAAATGTTACCGTCAAATTTACAATACAGTACTTGAATTCTTATATAGTACAGACCAAAATAGATAGATATACGCCTACTGATTATTTCGGCCCAAGGTTGTTTTATAGTATCTATTGAAAAATATACGTATTAAAAAATAATGGCACTTCTGTTATTTGTACCATAATCGTAATGTCAGCAAATTCAGAACGTTGTAATTATATTTAAGAATAAAACATACTCCAAACAATGAGATACACGCCATCGTGATAGGATTCAATATTTCGACATAAAATTATGTCATCATCAGGAATCGATGATTCCTGGTGATGACATAATTTATGTCGAAATATTTAATCCTTCACGATGGCGTGTATTATTGCATGGAGTATGCATTATATATGAAGTTGAGTAGTGGACCTTTCGGATTTGGTAACTATATTTCTGTCAAAAGTTATTATTGTAGGTTTAAAGACCATATGACAGTAACTTTTTTAATAGTTTTGGCCTATATTATTTTAAAATGTTCTTCAACATTGTTTTAATTCAGTACCGTACTCACAAACTGATATTTTGCGATTTTACATGTTATTCGCCCAATAATTTGAATGCTGTTAAAAACCAAGTGTTTAAAATTGTAATTAAAGCAATATATTTCCTGAATAGATGGTTTTAAATAGAATGCTGTACCGGTATGCCTTCAAAATGATCGTAAAATAGGCTGCCATTTGGTCTTTAAAAATGTAATTTAATATTAATATCGCTTATTGATGAGATAATACAATATACAAATAGTACTAATTATTTATACCTTCTGGTGTTTTGTTTTAATATTTTATCAACATTGTTTTTAGTACTCCATTGTTGTGCGTATGTGCTTATAATTTATGATTGTCTTGGCAATTTTAGAAATCTTTAAAAGTGACAATTCAATTTTATCTTTTTCTTACATTGTTTTATAGTTGTGGCAAGAGTTACGGTAGTGGAGGTTATCTCCGCAATAGTGTCCCTAGATAGACCAACTCTAACTCCGACTTTGTCATTGCAGAGATAGCATTGACTACCAGACCACACTGCTTTTTTTAATTAAATAGTTTTTGCAATAGATTGTAGGTGTGTTAACAAAGGGTATCTTTAACAATTGACAACTCAACTTCACTTTGTTGACAAACTTTGCTTTGCTTTGTATTAACTGGTGAATCGAAATCAAAATCAAATCTCGTTTCACCAGAACCTGAACAAATCCCTTCATCAGTGCCATCCAAGGTATCTGCTGAGGTTCCGTAATCCTTAGTTCCGGTTGTTAAATTACCGAAGTCTTTGGCAGACGACAGACAGGAGTCGTCTGGATTGCAATGATCAAGGGTGTCACTGAATTGTATATCACAATTATCGGGAAATTTACCCTGTACAATGATTTCTAGCAGATTACTGCCTTCCATATCATCTTCACCAAATAAAGAGCTAGCTCCACTGTGGCGACCAAAACTTCGCTTGTGCATAGCATTGTAGTGCAGTGGGTAATTCGTGTTCTTGTGAACGTTGGCTAGGCCAGAGTAAAACGAGTCACTGATTGCCAATCTAGCAGGTTTTTTGCTTTGAACATATTTATAGCAAGATATAGCGAGTACTAAGAGAAAAACTAGCAAAACAAACGTTCCTATTGCTGCAGCTATAAACACTCGATACGACATATGAACCATTTGTAAAAACTCCTGGAATCCTGAAAGAGATTCTGTTGGAGAAGGGGGACTACTGGTGAGATACGTAACTGATGGTGACGTTTTAGCTGGAAGATTTGGTGCATTAATATTAAACCACGGTATACCAGCCTCAGTATTAACAAAGCTAGAAGAGGTACTATAGTATTCACCAGTAGGTGACGTATCCATGTCGTCACCAGAAGACTGATACTTTGGTTTGGCAGATTTTGTACCAGATGAATCCTTTTTTGTTCCTGATTTTTTATCTTCTGACGAGGTATATTCTTTCAACGCAACAGAGGTAGCCGTTTCGTGTGCATCACTTTCTAATACCACAACTATCGTAGCCGTCCGCGTATAATCCCCATAGCTACATGTAATTTCAGTGTTATTATCCGAAACAGATATATTAGATATAAATAATGTTCTATCTGTGTTAAGGATTCTAGAACGTTTACGAATGTTGTCGTTAGGTAATCTCCAAGTAGGACTGTCAGAGGACGACCTAACGTCACAGGAAATATTTAGATCACTTCCTAGTTTAACTTCGTTCAACTCTTGGGATAAGAGAACAGGGTATTCAAACGTCTGAATACGACACTCTTTCACGTCTGTTTTTGAATTTTTATTCAGAAGTTGACATGTATATAATTTATTAATATCACCAACAGTAAGTTCCTTAAAAAATGGCAACGTATTCTTATTACTGGTATACAAAATTTTATTATCCCGTACCCATTGCAAAACATAGCCTTTCTCCAATTGATATGGTTTTATTGAACATGTGAATCCAATTGAAACACTACTGGAAAAAACTATGGACTGAGATGAACCATCCAGAGAACATATTGGAAAAGCACTGTCTACATTGAGCAGATAAATTGTAACATTGGTCGAATACAAACTCACAAATTTACCTTCTTTACTGTCAATATAGCCACATTCGTATATCCTAGCATCGGATTCTCGAAAATCAGATATCCGTAACGTGAATTGACTATCATCTTTATTGACGATTGAATAACGTTCTTGTACATCTATCGGTAAACTTGACGAAATTGTATAATTGTACGAAATAATTGTATTCGTTGACTGGAATCGCCAGTATATTACAGTACTGAAAATATCTGTATTTGGGCATTTTAATCGTAATGCTTCGCCAACATTAGCAATTTTATTTGACGGTACAGATTGCAATGCGCTGATTTTATCAAGCGCTGCCCATAGTAAGACAATTAAAATGATTTTCAAATGCATGTTAACAAACAACTCTATAAATCAATCAATTGCTGGGGACAAGTTGGTATTCTGCAACACTAATGAGCTTCGCTAATATTTTGATTAACTCATTATAATAGTATCTTCACTAATTGGTTGGGCCTACAACAATCCTGTTTCCGCAAATATTTTCATTAACAAACGCTTCCTGAGCTGATCGTTGAGCACGATAGGCGTTGGTATTAATCCCACATTTAAATACGGTTGTACTGCCTTGCTAATTATTCCAAAAACACATTTTCATTTTCCAGTTTTGCGATACTGCCTGCCATGTTACATAGTATGGCGTTCGTAGTCTGCTTCTGTATATCGTCTGCTAAACCCGTGTTTGATCGTCTGTTGTGATAGCGCATAAAGAGTAGATACGGTAGTCTGCACTGATGCGCATAAAGCCGACTCGTCACACACAACACAACAGCGATCAGGTCTTGACCTTTATGCTTTCAATCCCGTATGGCGAAGGATAAACGTTATTATCATATTTTTCACAGCAAACAATAGATCACAATAACTTGGCTTTTATATCCAATTTGAATTCAAATCGTTTACTAATGACTTATACAGAAAGAGCTGTTGAACATGACTGGTTTAACATTTACCAAAATAAAATTAACTGTTAATACAACTTATTGGTTGTTTTAAGCGAAGATACACCAAAACGATCCGAAACCAGTATTACTATTAATATAACAACTAGTTTTCCGATAACCGTTTCCTGCAAAAAAAAGCGTTAGGCCTATATAGTGACTAAGGCTTTCCTTCATTTTTACACAGCGGAAACATACCCTCTTTATGATCAAGGTTTCTGAATCCATTTATTGTGAATCGAAGCGTGATAAAATATAACAAGGCCTTTTATATTATAATTAATCACTTCCTAAGAGTATTTTGTACTAATCATGTACCGGTAGGCCTGTAGTGCGACCATTATAGGCCTACTATAAAAATAATTCCATTTATTTTCTCCATTAAACTTTCTCAAGTCTCCAGTGCATAGTCTCCGGGGTTTCAAGAAATACCCAATTTTCATGATTATCCAAGATTTTTTAGAAACTAGCAAGGACCTATAAAAACTTAATGGGCCTATGTAGTATTCTTCGTTTATTTGAACACTAAATGGTATTTTAAAGATTTGTTTGTAAATAATTGTACAATAGTAAACACATTTTCATTTGTAATAATCAAAGCATTGTAGTTTATTTAGTTTCACTTTTAGTTCCCCTGGTAGTACAAAAAAAAGAGTTACGAACGCTGGCTGACAAAACCTAGATTTCTGGTTCTCCAAATTGGGAGCTATGACAAACAATCTTGTAAAGACTAATAAAGAATGGAATATGGTCTCGACAAGGCAATATCCACTGATTTGTAGAGGTACTGGTGAGGTCATTGGTAACCCAAGTTCATGGGCGGTCCCCCAAAGGAGATAACGGGAGGGGGAGTCCTCCTCGAAATATCAAATCGACAAAATCAGATAGAATTGACTTTTATTTTGTTGCTACGATTACAGCTTGCAGATATGAATATGAATATACGAATATTTTGGCCCCGTAAACCAGGGATCTGTAAAAAAGATCCCTGCGTAAACCACCTTCTGAAGAAAAAGCACAGAATACAGAATAGTGTGTGGGGGAGTGGAGGGTAATTAAACAAGATTGTTGAAACTTGTTACCCTCGGATACCTTCCCCCACCCGCCCTGATCCAAAAACGTTTCGCCGGCACTGCGACTTGAGTGTCCACAAGATTCAAAATTCAGTTGTAATTAGCAAAAATCTTATGCCTAAGTGGAATAAGATTTTGATTTATACAGTAGAATTTTTGTAACTTTTGGCATATATTCATTTGTTTTAAAATTCCGAACTAAATATTTAATACATTAAATACGATTTTTATACAGTACTTTCAGCTAATCAAACTTAAATTTGGTTAACAATTTTAACGTTAAATAAATTAGCCAAATTGCTTAAAAAATATTTCCTTTACCTCATTGTGAGGTCAATACGCCTTCATGTCACGTTTTAGTATTGAACTAGCCGTACTCAATTCCGGTACCGGGCTATCACTGATTTTTATGAATGGACAAATCATATACAACGGTATATTGGAATTTTTAATTTTTACATTTGTTTTCTTAGGACCAATTCTTTTTATCAATTTTATTTTATATTATTGGTTTTACTTAATCGGTACCTTGACCTTATTTTGACATATGGAGGAATCCAGTTTTATCACAGTGTTTAAAATTGTATATATATACACGCACTTATTTTGGTTGTTTTACAATTCTAGCATTTTACTTCACAAAAATAGATATTCATTTTACTCAGAACTGTTTCTATTTCGATGTATCCAAGTGGCCTACCCCACCATGCGCCCACACATGGTGGTTTAAAGCCATAATTTGTTTTTCCCTGGAATTTGGTTAGATAGATTTTTTTTTCATTTTTAGAAAAAATAAACAGTCTTTTAGCATTACATTGTATTTTTATGTTTCCGGATCATTTGTTTGTTCTGTTTCACAGTATTAGACCTATCGATTATTATTTACATTTGCCGATTGGTAATTCGATGGCGCTAACTTGACTAGTAAAAGTTGCGGGTACACAAAACAGGCCAGTTGACGTCATATTCTTCTGTCTGTTGGGCTGTCGGGTCATGTATTTAATAAGTACAGGGCGTATCCAGGATTTTTAGGGCGGATCCAGCGAAGCTACAATAAGGGGATCGATGCCATGTTGGGCAAGCACAAGTTAACAGCACTGATGGCAATAGACGCCGGGGAAATTTGTCTGCAGATGCTCTCTGGTGCACTTTGAGTCGCAAACGATTTTTTTTACTGGAGCATGAAGTCTAAAGGTGGTGAAGTAGGGGCGGGGGGGGGTGGGCACTTCAATCCGCGCCCGATTTTGGAAACTTGATGCTATATATCTTTTTGTCTATTGGCGCCCTGTTGAAATCGATTGTGCAGGGCGTATTTCAGGATCCAGACGCAGCGCCCCCCGGGTTTGAATTTTCAAAAGTAACATTAAGCAAAGTAACAAAGGGCGGGGGTATTCATTTTATGGAATTTATTTTTTGCAATGAGTATGATTTAGCTGAACACATTAACAACAGACTTGTGAAGCAAGCGTTTTAAATGTATGGTCTAATTTCCGAGCATGGCGTCATAAATTAAACTTGCCTGTCTTGTCGAATTTAGTTTTCATGCCATTTTGGTGTGTTCTCCATTAAATAACAATCTCTGGGTTTTTAAATGTATAGTCTCATTTCCGAGCATTGTGTCTTAAGTTAACAAGCCCAGTCGATTTTTTTGGTCGATTTTTTTCAATGCAACTTTGGATTCGACTTCGGCAAGTTTAACGTTTTTTTAAACGATCGCATCTTAGACTCAATCAAGTGGGTATATTTTTAGCTCCGGGTTAAGGAATTTTAGATCTACCCGTTTGATTACGTAGACCTAACAACGTAAAGTATCATCTTTACAGTCGGAAGAATCAGAGGGCGCTAAACTGTGGAATTGAACACGAGTTAAATTATTATTATTATTATTATTATATTATTATTGGAATTATTGTTATATTATAGAATTATTAATCGCAGGTTACACGTCAAACCTTTTTACTGACTTGGCTAAATATCGATCCCCAACATAACTGTGTTTTATAAGAAATATCGAATTCAAACAAAATGTCAAATCTAACATATTAATCTCAAACAAGATACAAGTACGCGATTTGAAAACAAATCTGCCTACCATGCTTCCTGCGTTAAATTGCGGCAATTCAAAAAAACGTTTAGACGTCTCATGTTTTTCTCACATCAGCTCTAAGCATAGTTTTAAATGGCCCCCATAGTGTGTGATTTTATCATAATTTCCAGACAATTCTTGGTAGTCTTTTTCCCACTTCCATTTCCTTCGTAGTACATGCTTTCGCTTCCCACTGTTTCTTACTGATACTAACTCTAGTTCATATCTGCCTCTAGGGAGGCGCGAAATGGGTCATAGAGACGTAAACTTCAAGGCAATTCACTATGCACTTTAGAGGGAGCTGTTTTATTTTCTATCCAAGCTAGAAAATTTTGGTCTTTGTAAACTTACATAATATTGGGCTACCTTATATTGCAATAAATTGACTTCATTAGCCTACTACAAACAATAACATTAAGATGCATCCCGGTTACCCAATCAAATGACTCCCCC
>JAOTQE010062667.1:0-18321 GCA_025631205.1 Nesometra sesokonis | reverse complement strand
TTTTTTAAATGTAATTGTATTCCTCAATTCAGCCCTAATTGCTGCAATGGTCACAATTCTTGATGTATATATTTTTTTACTTACTTATTGAAATAAAAGATACCAAAGAATAAAATAAATAAGGTATTCCACGGTATAATGATCGATTCCTGATGATGACAAAATATATGTTGAAATACGGAATCCTGTCACGATGACATGTATCTCATTGCTTGGAGTATGTATTATACTTTCTTACATAAAGATCCATGGTGTTCAGATACAATTTGTTGCATTAGGTAATGCTAGCAATACAAACGTTTTTGCTGCAAGTGAAATTCCTGTAGTTACTACTGTAATCATCCAAATTTGATTGGCCAATGAAGACTAATGTCATTTTTTTTATTAGTGCAGACTGTGAAGTCATTCAAGTGTATTTCTTTTGAATTGATTTCTGATTTGATGTATTTCGATAATTGTGAGGTCTCACCACAAAATGAGTCTTATGGTAGGAAAATCTAAAATTGAGTTATTGGCAACTTCTAAATGAGCAGAATATAAGCTGTAATCTACATTTTAAATGGCATTCAATACATAAGTAGATCCCAGGATATGATCATTTGAAATTTTCATGTATGGAATTACACTTTTGAGAAAATTGCAAACAAAGCAATCCAAAATGGATAATTAAAAGACTATAAATCTCAGAAAACATGCATGAAGGACATTTTCCTACATGGAAACTAACCTAAAAAGTATATTATAATGAAATACAAGTACTATTTACTTATAATTAAACTAAATTTCTAAAAACATTTGACTCCAGACCAATTCTGGTGATTATCACTACTTAATCCCGCCTACGTTGCAACTCAGTTTGTTGTGAGACCTCAAAATTTATACACATACATAATACAAAAAAATAACAACAAATACAAAATGTAATGCTTAGAGATGATTTTTTTTTAAATGGTAATTATTTAAATGGATTTGGTTTCAGTTTTGATTTATACAAATACAAGGCAATGCTTAAAACTTATTTTTTTAATAATAATTATTTCCATGGTATAAGTAATTACTCTCTAAATACTGTTAACATACATTAGAAACAAACTGACAGCGATGGATAAATTAAATTAAAAACTATATGTAAATTTATAAAAAAATCCTTAAAAAATTTAAGACGTAAAATTTGAAGCAATAGATCATTAGCATTCACTAACCTCAGCATAACCACTAGCGCTAATAACTCACTGGATATGATGTTATCAGTCCCTGGCTGCAGTGTACACATACGGCTCATGTGCACTATAAAGAACCCAGTACATCTTTCGAGACGAGTAGGGGATTACCCCGGTGTACTGGTCCATACACAATCCCTGTCGTGGACAGACGTATTGGCGCTGAGTAGCAGCTGCCAGGACATGACGTAGTCATGTCCTGGCAGCTTTCCATTCATAGGAATGTGTTAACATCTGGTCCACAGCGCCTTGAGACTACGGTGTAGGGTGCTATATAAATCTAATTACATTACATTACTACCTTTCTACCTTTAACAGGTCCGTATTGAGGGGGAAGTGTGTGAAGGGTGCATATACCCCTCCCCCTGGAATTTAACAGAAAACCCATAAAATCCCTCAAAATTTGCAAAATAACCCTTTTTATTTTTGCTTGTTAAATAAAAAATCCAGAAAATACACTTTAGTTGCCTGCAGCTTTATTAGGAATCAGTTAACAGTTCCTTAAAGATAATTAAAATTTACTGATAACGGCACCCTAGTTTACCATAGTTTATCATAGTTTTTAACTATTTATCAGCAGTTTTTTTTTTTCAAAGGGTACAGCTCAGCTTGTCATTGCAATTCCCTTCATTGTCGTCATCACCAACAATTCATTTATATTTTTAAAAGTATGCATCTTATTGATTTCAAAATGATTTTAATTCCAGGAAGCCTCCAAACGGAAACAGATGGAATTCCAGACGCTCCTTGAGGAGCATGCCGAGCTCGTATCCCAGATTGAAGTTATGGAGCAAAAGAACAAAACTGGTGCTTAAACGACCAAATATGCAAGAATTATTAGTACACTATGGACCAACTAGTACAAACATTACCTATTCCCGTGAATACCAATGAATGTTAGACACTAAGGACCAATTAGTACTTAGGACTTAATTATGAGCACTATGCAAATCAGATTTAAGCATGCTATATTTTTGTCTGCCTTAATGAATAAATGCAAAAACAAATTGATTGTGAAGTTTATCGGACTGACTATTTATTTTATATGGTATTTTTTTTATACACTTTTAAATATTATATCAGAATGATCATGTGTATGATAATTAAAATTTAGCAGTGCAACTTTTAGAATGAATGAGTATTTGTGGTTGCTAAAAAATAGAGCTAACTTATTTTTGTATGGACAGTGAGAAACCTTATTAATTGCCACGAAACTTGGAAATAATATGTTTGGAAAATTTGTGATCCAAGTTAACCTAAATTATATCAGGTTAACCTAAATTATGTATGATGACCCAATATATATAATTGTCAGAGTAATTGGCCCCTAAAGCTAGGCACTTTCCCGGAAAGCCTCGTCGGATATGCTGGATGTGAAAACCGTAGCATGTACAGGCTGTAGGTAGTATTACGTATACTCTACTACGCATTACTACAAACTGAGAATGACATTATACAGTTTTATGCTACAGTTTATATGGTGCTATTACGGATACCTTATGTAGTGTTACAACACTGACACAGATTGCAAAGGAATGGATGCCGATTCCAGTACGGATCTTCTACTACTACTACCAAATTGTAGCAGCTTGTAGTAATCTGTACTAATATGTAGCATCCCACGTCACAGGTCACTACTACGGAAGTGCAACAAGTTAACAGGAAGCGTCACGGTAGTAACAGGAGTCGTTATGAAACGTAGTATTACAACTTACAACGGTCTACTACAGAGGTGACACGAGTATCACAAACACATTTCCATGCTACGAAAGTTGTGAACATTTAAAAAAAACCGTGGCATCCTACAGTGTTAACGGGAGGTCATGGACATTATCACAGATGTTACTACAAACACATACTACAAGAATGCCGATGGAGTACTACATCTTAATCTGGCATATCCGGTGCGGCTTTCCGGAAAAGTGTGTGAGGGGCTTTAAGGTGCAAAAAGGAAGCTTTAATCTTGTACAACAAATTGGGCATTAGATTTATTATACTGTACTTTGTATGACTTGGTTTTATTTTTAACTTTTGTACAGTTTAATATATATATATATATATATACATATATTCCAAACTCTATGAAGTTTTAGTACTACTTTGGTGGTATATGTAAAATAATTGTAGCAAATTATAATATTTTTGTTATCTGTAGTAACAACTTTGTAAATGTGTTCATCAAAACATTAGTGTTGTGTATGTAGTGTGAAAAATGGTATTTAGAAAAAAATATATATATTTATGACTTTTTAATGAGTCTTATTTTGAGGCCTAACTTTGTTGTACTTGTGCATATAAGGGCCTTACTAAATTGTTGGCACTTTTTGAGTGGCACTTTTTTAGGGGTGCTAATGAAAAATAGTGTAAATTGAGGACTCATGGAAATTAAGAGGGGGTTAACAGTGTTCTCCCAGTTGAACATTTTTTACTGGTAAATAGTCAAAAATCATAACTTGTCAGGCATGGCTTTTGGATTTGTTTTGAGCCTACCCCAAATTTCTACTTAATTATAGGTCTCATATATATATTCCTGTACTGTAGTACAAAAGGATAAAAGAGGGCAAAAAATGAGAATCAAAATTATATCATAAATTTTATGACTAAAACCATACTCAGGAGAACACTGGGTAAGGGAACCAGACCAAAAATAGTAGATACAGAAATTGCTAAATAACTTTCACACTATTGTGTTATGGTTATACCAATGGAAAATGGCTATCCATCAGTCCGCTGGGTAAATGATTGAAAAAAGGCTAACCAACCTTCCACAATTTTTAAACCACGGATCCTATAGGAGCGGCGGTTGAACCTAGAAAATAGCTTTTAAAAAGCTGTATTCACCTTTAAGGTAAAATTTAAGGTAAAAAAGCAAGCCCAAGTGGCAATTGTGTTCCCATCTTTTGTAGGTAAAATGTTGATTCGTTGGTGGCTGCTACTATTTTCTTCAACCTGACGGGTGGATAGCCTTTATCCATTGATTCACCCGGCAGTAACCTGCCAGGTGGATATTCTTGGCCTTCTAGTTTAAACCGAGTGATAAATAGGGGTATTTATATAAGTATTTATACGTGATAAATATGTAAACAAGTATCTTTGTTCAATTGTGAACAATTTTACAATTT
The DNA here is from genome assembly GCA_025631205.1 of Nesometra sesokonis. Taxonomy (NCBI): domain Eukaryota; kingdom Metazoa; phylum Echinodermata; class Crinoidea; order Comatulida; family Antedonidae; genus Nesometra; species Nesometra sesokonis. The sequence continues at coordinate 13,979 of JAOTQE010062667.1, read as the reverse complement.
CAGAGCCGTAGCCGACATTTAAAATGGTCGGGCCGAGAGCGAAGCGAGCAAGTGGCACGACCACAGTCGGTCAGGGTCCAGAAAGACTGTCTGCACCAAAGGGTGTATTAGGATGGGAAAATCCCCCTCCAGTAAGAAAATTTGTGAAAATAATAAGTCCATAGACTCTCAGCATCTTGGGGTATACTTTCATAAAAAATAGTTATTATACTTCCTATTTTATTAAATCAAATTTTGGTTTTTCGTTGATAGGTGGGCGGGAGGGTGGGGGGCGCACATGCAAAAACATGATCCTCTACACTGCGCCGATTTATATTGTACATTCTATACACTGTAATAATCTTAAGGCCGCCGCACACGTAAATCAACGGCGCACGCCAACAGTCACTTGTGTCGTCGCTGCACACCGACAGCTTATGTGTGGTGAATTTACGTGCGCCGACGACACAACGCAAGGTTTTTAACATGTTTGATATTTAACAGCTACTCGTGCCAACGGCGCACCGTGTGCGGAGGTTGTAAGCTTTACCATTAAGCCCTTTATATGGTAACAGGGTCATGCTGCTAAGTGTATGCACGTGTTAATTTACAACATTACGCACAGGCAATTAAAGTATGAATGTGTGAATACGAGCTGCCGGAATCAATTTCGAAGTGGTCCGGCTAGAGAGTCAAATTTTACCTCAGCCCCACCATGGTTGGGGGCTGAGGTAAGAAAATTTTAAAATTCAAGGTCTCTACATACCTGGAAATGCCACTTCCACAGTGAGTTTTTGTGTGATTAACGACCAAAAATATCGCTGTTTATAGAACTATAATAATTACGAATTATTTTTTAAGATAAACTCAACTTATGAGATTTCTTGTCTTGTTAATTGATGATGGTTTTAATTTGTATTTACCTATTTATTTATTATTTTATTTTTTTATTTTTGTTAATTTCATTATTTTTTGTTTTGTTTTTTGCATTGGCCAAAAAGTGGTCCGGCGAAAGCCGGACCTGCCGGACCGGCTCCGGCGGCTCTGGCATAGCAACGTGGACCTGTTGCCATATAAACAGCTTAATGGTAAAGCTTCCCACCCCGCACATGGTGCGCCGTTGGCACAAGTAGCTGTTAAATATCAAACATGTTAAAAATCTTGCGCTGCACCTTCTGCGCACATAAATTCACCACACACGTAAGCTGTTGGCGTGCAGCGGCGGCACGGGTGACTGTGCGGCGGCTTTTAGGAATGCCACCCAATCCAAATTGCTGATAAATAGTAAGATTAGTAAGTCAATGTGGGATGTGGTTAATCTGCCAAAAACCTGACTATTCGTATTGGTGGCTACGGCCTGAATTTTTGTATTCAAATTTTAATTTAAAAAAGTATGTTATTATGCATGTAATGATGATAAAAATTAAGTGTTGAATAAAAGATTAGTGGGACAAATTTGCTGATGGTAAAGATGCATTATATTACTTTGTCACTCCTCCCAAGATCTGGCAAATCTCAAAAATGCTGTTTTGGATTGCAATTGACGTTGTTCACACATTTGAACATTACTTTTTGTATGTTAGAAAAGGGCTGTAGCATTGATTTTTTTTTGGAAAAAAATATTGCTTACAATTGTTTTAATAATTGTATGTATCAAATAATTAGAACGTATGGAAATTAAAAAAAAGCTGACACTTTAAGAAAAATACAGCCTGTTATATTCTTTGAAGTCAAATTTATAAGTGTATTAAAATATATTTTTGTCTGAAAACTTTGTTGATGTGTTTTTTTTTATTTTGAACATTGCCTTGCATAAAAGATAATCTGTGAGTCCAAACCCTCACCTTGTACTACCTTGTACTATACAGGGGCTGATCCAGGATCCGCCAAAAGTGGAGGGGCGCACTTTTAAATTCCGGGTGGGCGTGGTTCTTAAGTTTTTCCTGACGAGCAAAAAATAAAAAAAAAAGGTCACTTCCCCTATTTTGGTGCTCTGGTGCCGTATTTTGGGTTTTGGTTGTAAATTTTTTGGGCCCGGCGCACCTAATATAAGGGGGGGCGCAACTACGTTTTGACGATAATAGGGGGAGCGCGCCGGTTGTGCCCAACCCCACCCCCCCCCCAAATCCACCCCTGCTATATCTACAGTCAAACTTACCTAAATCAATCCAAAGTACCATTGGAAAAGAAAGTGTTTTGTTCATGCATGATAATTTTGAAAAATGCTTTGTGTCAAGTGTTTTTTTATGTGCCCCTTTTATTTTTTATTTGTGCAAGCTGATGTTCTTTTACTCCTAAGTCTGATTTAAACCTTATGTATTTTTTAAAGATAATACCCAAAAAAAGAGATGAAAATAAAAAAAAACCAGACACTAATTTTGTTAGGCCTTGTCCCTGCATTAAAATCAAATAAAATAATTTGTAATTCTGGGACTTCTGAGAACATATATCCCAAATAAATTATTCCAATAGAGGGCGTCCTCACCCCTGAACTAAGCCAGCTAACCCAAATGACAGACCGACCAATGAACCAATAGGATGATTAACAGACAATACAAAGAAGACTGGGTGGCTGATAAATTTCAAACCAGTTGTATACCTGCAAACTCGGGCATTGAAAGCTATTTTGGATGTCTCGCGCATGGGTTATTTTTCTTATGCAATAGACAGTCATGCAAATAGTTGTTCTCACGCATGAGAAGTTATAGAGGCAAATATGGTAAAAACAGTTCCCAAAACAGTGAAACTTGAACGAAATCAGCCCCAAAAATTTACATTTTTGGTGTTTTTTTTTTTTTTGCTTGTCAAATCGAAGTCTGAGAAAAAGTGGTCCAACACTGGCAGTGGAAATTGTCTTATGCATTGAAGGCAAAAAAGTTTGCCTATACATACATATATTTGCGAATACAGTCAGACTATTTGAACGTAATGGAAACTGACCGCAGAAGGGACGCACAGACAACTGACTTACGAACGTCCAACTGGTTGTGTGAAATGTAGGCCTATTACTAAGAAACTGCCTGATAAATTTTATTTCAAACTAATTGGATATATTAGAACATTAAAAAACTGATGCAAACCGGGGACCAACTGACTAACCAATGAAACACAACTCAAAAACTGCTTGCTAAATTTAAAACCAATTGGACTATTCTGATTTGAAGAAATAGAGTAAACTTAATGAGGAAAGAACGGCCAGCCAACTGACTGGCAGGGTGAGTAGAGGTATGTATAAAAATGCTTAAATATTGTTTAAAATTAATACAATTTTTTAATGCGGATTTATTATAATATTTACCATCTTATGCTTCCAAACTTTTGAATGACAATACTATGTTAGATGGTCTATAACTTTAAGTCAATCAATAAGTAACCTCGGTTTTTTCCTACTTTTTAAATTAAGTATGCAGATATTGAAAAAATAATGCAGTTCAATAAACTGCCAAAAATATGTACATTATACTCTCTGTTTTAAAGGCACGTTTGGCGTTCCATTCCATTTGTTTGAAGCTGTTAGAAGGCATGCACGCACAGTGCATAGCTAGACGAACCGCAGTTTCTTCGTAAACGTTTACAGTTTCTTGCTGATAAATCTATACAATGTAAGTCTTAGTCAATCCATATTAATACTATATATGTAATTTAGTGTTTATTTTATTTGATTTGGCTACAAACATGAGACTGACAAAACGTAAATTTAGCGTTATAACTAGGCCAAAAGTTACTCAATCAAGTCTATCAATAGAGAAGTCGTTTTCTCGGGAACGTGTTTTGTAGTGGGACGTTTCGCCCTTAGTGGATTCCATGCTTATGAGACGCCGGAAGTGACAAATACATTCGTTTAAAATAAAAATTGAAAATTGTGGTTGCATTCATTGTAGTGAAGTGACATTAATATCTTATTGTTATAATTGACAAGCTATGCAAATGATCTTTTTTTCTAAATGCAAAACTTTTTTGTAAAGTTGTTCTGCTTTTTCTTCATGCTTGCCAAGAAGGTGGTATTTTGGAGTCCAGCAATTTATGTATTGTTAAGAGAATCCAAAGCATTTCAAGTGAATATGACAAAAAAAAATCATTTGCAAATAGTAAAATGAGTAAAAAAAAATCATAATTTCCTTAAAAGATAAAAAAAGAGTAATAAACTAATAATTTTTATACCTGATGAAAGTCAAGCTTTTAAAGTACAGGGATATCAACAGAGGGTGTAAGTACAGGGATATCAACAGAGGGTGTAAGTACAGGGATATCAACAGGGGGTGTAAGTAGTAGCATCATTCACACCCATGCTGTTATACAGAATGATAATTACTTCTCTATTTTTAAAAATATTCAGTTTCTTTTTCAGATAATGAATAGCTGTATTATTGCAACTAGATACTCTTCCAAAAAATGCCCAAGAAACAGTGGTGGTCCTGGAAAAAGAAGAGACATGACGACAACCAGGAAAGAAATGACATAAGAAGTACTGGAAATGAACAATCACGAAATAAGGGAAAGAAACGAAAAGTGCAATGTAGAGACAACAGATCAAGGCCATTACATCAGCATTCTGGTGATAGGAGGTTGTCTTCAGATGACTTACATAATGAACAGTTGGGGTCAACGCAAGAAAGCTGCCCCAGTGGTCAGAGATTGATATCAAATAATTTACAATATAAAGAGTCTAGGCCTAAGCAACAAAGTCATGCCAGTGGTCACAAGCTAAAAGTTAATTGCTTACAAAATCAGAATCCAAGGCCTAGACCCTCTCATAAATGTCACACCAGCAGTGAAGACAGAGTAATGACAGGTGGTGTCTTAGAGCATCTGAAGCCGGAGCCTAGCGATAGGCGGTGCAATGAAATACAGGGTGGAACATCTTCAGAACCTTCCACGTCAACTTCAAACAATATTGGGAGACATATCCTTTAAAAAAATATCATCAAAATTGTTGAATGAATGAACAATGAATTTTATTTATTTAAAATTGTTAAAATCTTATGTGTTCTCATTTAGAGTACAGTCAAACTTGCATAAATCAACTTTGCCTATAGTAAGTCATAAGGCAAATAATTTCAGTCTAATCCAAAAAGTCCAATTTATTTTTCATGGCAGGTTGATACATTTTCCAACTAGACACCCAGACTTTTAGAGTGCAAACCTGCCAATGACCTTGAATCTTTTTAACGAGTGGTTCACTATTGAAATAGAATAGGTCTATTATTAGGGGCAAATTTAGGTGTGGGGCACAGCTGTCACGCCCACCCTTCTATTATCACCAAAACGTAGTTGTGCCTCCCTTGTAAGAGGTGCTGGGTCCAAAATTTACCCTGAAAGTAAATAACAGACCCAGGTACGGGCCAGGTGTAACATTAAAAGGGTACAGAAGATGCCAAATGACCTTTTTTCTTTTTTTTCAATTATTTTGCTTGTCTAACAACCCGTAAACCATGCTCATTCGGGTTCGTAAATGGGCGGCCCCCTCCCCCTCTAGGTGAATCCTGGATCTGCCCCTGTATATTATGTTCACATATCGCATACACTTAATGAACCAAGTTCCAAGTTTGAAGTCTATTTGTCAAGTATGCTGGAACTTATGGCTGATTACATGAATTTGACTTTGACCTTTGACTATTCCCCTTTCAAAATTTCAGCTTGAGATCTTTAGTCAATGAACAATGTGGCGAATTTACAAGAATTTCGGATGAAAACTGTGGCTTTTAGGCTGTTCAAAAACAAACAGACACACAAACAGGGGAAAACCCCCTCAAAGGTTGTTAGCATAAGTAATTAATTAATTCAAATTTTTGTAAATTTAATATTTGACAACTTGAATTCAAATTTGGTAAGAGTGACTATATTATAAATAACATGATTCATATCTGACAGCAGAGTTCTCAATTGAAAACTAAAAATCCTTGGCATTCGTAACTGTTTAGGTGTACTATATGGGCATCTAAATGTGAAATTATATGAACATCAATGCTTTGAATATTAAAAATGAAAAGGTGTTTACTATCATATTTGGTATAACTATTGAACATGTGAACTTTCAAAATACCATTTAGTGTCCAAATAATTTAAAAATACTACATATTGTTTTGTTTATTTTACTAATTTATCAAAAATCATGGTGATAATCTTGAAAAATTTGAATTCCTGGAAAAAATTGTGTATTTTTTGGAGCCTGGGAGAAGATGCAAAATTCCTGGAGTCTCCAGGCTAATCCTGGAGACTTGGGAGGCCTGCGACAGTGCTGTAGTTTGTCCATCATTGGATTGTTATGTTACTGTATTATCATGTTTATAAAAATAATCTTATTACGAGGCTTAGGTTGGTGTTAGTAGTCGTGAGAATAAACCTAGAGTAAGGTCAGGATTGAACCCTAGACCTCGGGATTGATAGGCAAGCATGCTAACGACCAGGCTACATTGTCACTACGTACATATAAAGACTGTCAAGATATTCTGTCTCTATATCTGCAATACAACTGGGCACATGATGGTCAACTAGTACCAAAATATTACTTATAAAAATGTGTGGTGTCATTACAAAATCAATCTTGTTGTACAGACACTCAAAATTTAGTTATTGTTTTGGATAGACGAGAATGTAAATTTTGAACTGTTTTTTTTTTTTTTGAGGTTCGTAGCTTCAGTATAACCAGCGAAAAATCATTTTAAAACATGCATGTATGTAAACACACTTTGGAGAAAATCTACCCTAAAAACAGAACAATTTTTCGCTTCAGGGATGCTTGTAATTATAAAATATATGCATTAAACTTTAACAACACAACAGAAATCTCATTTTTATAAAATTATGGCATTCTGCCTATTTTTGTTGATATCTCAAAATCACCTGACGTACGACACAACTCAGTTTGTCATGACACTTCACAAATTATTAAAAAATATATATGGATCCTTCATTTTATCACTTTTTTCTTTAACTGTTTCTTACATATACCAGGTTTTTATTTTGATCGTGAAAAGAAGCGATATTTTCGTGTTCTTCCAAGCCATAATATTCACAACCATTATCATAAAGAAAATGTGCACCAGAGAGAAACTGAAAAACGAAGACTTGAAATGTTGACATCACATGAATGTCCTACTGTTAGTCTATCCTTTTTCTATTGTAGTTGCTCTGGCTATACAATCTGCGACTTTGATCATTAATTTTGGAATTGACGCATTACAAGTGTTTTATTATTATTATTATTATTACTTTGAAATTGTTTGTGGCCACTCATAGGTACTAAATACAATCCAATCATTGTAGTCCTAATCAAACACTACTTGCTCCCATGCACATTTAGTCTTCAAAATTTTACAAAATAATAGAATGCACATATCCACTGCTAGAGTGCTCAAGGTGCTTAAAAATTCAGTGAGAAAAAACCATGGAAAAATATTAACAGTGAACCTAAATTAACATAAAAGCAAAACAATGCACATTTCCAGCAATTTAAGGTGCAAGACTGGCTAGTTCATAACTCAAAGGTGCTCGAGTAATGGGTGTATCTAGCTAAACAATTAAGAAAAAAACAGAATTGATCTAGAAAAAAACAATTTTTTTGGGGATATCAGATGTAATATTACACCTTTAGGCAGGCATTATCTGTATACACCTTGTTGTTTTTGTAAGTTGACTAATGTATTAAAAAAATGTATCAAATTTTGTATCCATAACAATGTAAACTTTATATTTACAACTGTTGCAAATATTTCATTAAAATTCCAGTTTATATATTTCTTTTTATATATTTCTATTCCAGATCAACCGTCCAAGTATACCTATATGCCCATCCATTAATCAAATTTTTCATCAACGACAACAAGGAAAACTCTCGTCTGTTTCATATGAAAGGTAAATATTTGTTAGAATTGATACATTTAATGAAATTATGTTATAATTTTATAGTATTCTTTTTTTCTGCGGACAACATACCATTGGAAAAGAGATAAAATATGATATATTATAAGAACCCTTAAATTTAAAGTTAATTACTTTAATTTTTTTTCAGAAGATGTCATGAAGCATGTGTTGCCAACATATCGTATAAACCTTGCCATCTACAATGCATTTGCCCTGACACACAATATCATGGAGTGTCTGGATACATCAATCTACTAGAGGTTTGTCATTGTACTGTATACAAATATTCAATGGTTTTGAGTACTATAGTATACAAATATACACTGAGATTAAAAGCTCTGGTTGAAACTATGGGTCCCAAAGACTGCAAAAGTACAATAGATGTAGAAGGATAAATCAATCCAGTATATAATATACATAAATTGACTGACCATGAGGGGGATAGTGAGATTTATTGTCCGAGGTGATGAGAAGACAAGAGCGTACTATCTTCCCGAACGGCCCGAGGGAAGATAGTAGGCTCTGGTCTTTTCATCCTCGAGGGATAGTAAGTCTTACTATTCCCTGAATATAGAGCAGTCAATATTTGTTTTATATACCTCATAAGAATTAACTTAGTCTTAGACTAAGTAAATCAAATGAAAAGACCCCTTCAGATAATGTTAGACTTAGGCCTAGCCCAATTACTAAAATTAAACAATGTTGTACAATTGGGTATTTTTGTTAACAGACTTACCTAGCCTAGCCTAGGGTGTGCCTGCCATTTACAAACGAATGCTTTAAAAGTGCCTGTGTCTTAGGCTAAATCAAACAATTGAAGTTTTTGTGATAAGTTAATACAAGGCGAAAAATACATGCATTACCAGAGACAGAAGTGGTATTCTTTTAAAACTTAACTTTTATGTTTTTGTTTTCTAGGCTGATAAAACAAGAAAGAAACTTTTAACAATTATATCAGATGAACGCTATCATAGGTATAAATATGTTTTATTTTTTGGAGCTGCCACTGTGATAGACCAAAAACGTTTAAGTAATGCTATATTTATTTTGCCTTTTTGTTGTTTATTTATATATATATAGGTTTTGGCAGGGAACTGTTACAACATGTAAAGATAAATCTTTGCAAATTGATATAAAAAACTGGAAAAACATAAATTGTGTGGGATCAAGATGTTCAAAGGTAAATATGTTTTTTGTTATTATTGACAATTAAGAGAAAATAGTGGTTCAGATACAATGTATGAAGTGTTCAAATAATAAATATACAAAACAAAAATTATTTAAAATAACACAAGAATAGTATGAAAGTATCTATTATTTCTAATGGATTACATGAAATAAGCAACATGGGATTGGCATGGAAAATACCATGGAGTATTTTCTTAATATGCACACCTCCCAAAAAAAGGACCACACAAATTTAATAATTAAGCATCATGCCACTTATTGGAAAATTTGTTCTGGTAAATATATTGTATCAATTTAAACTTATTAATTGTGAATTGTAAATGAACAAAATTAAAGTAGAACGTTAATGTTCAACAACTATTATTTTACATTTTATTTGGAGCCACTCAAAATATGAACTTACTTTTTTGATTTTGTAATTGCATTTAAAATTTCATAAATTGTATCCTTGTATTTCTATAGGCCTATACTTTCTAAATTTTAAGTTTGATTGGTATTTAGATCTGTATTTTCAAGTTGTAAATATTTTTTTTATAAATGTTTATAGACCCACAATTCTATTTATGAACTACAGGTATAATATTATATTAATGTTGTTTCATTATATTATCTGAATTCATAATACAATAGTTTTGTAGTTCCTGTCAGTAGTACTGTAGTGATTTTAAATATTTTGTCGTTTTCAGTCTCTTATATATAATCGTTAATCTTTAAATGCTAAATTCTCATGTATTTTATGAATGCCATAAAGTTTTATATATATAATGACATCATTAATATATAACTACTTTGTAATTACTAGTAAAGGTTATTGTTAAAAGTTTTGTTTTAATTAATTTGGCACTGTAGCTTGGTGGTTAGCATGCTTGTCTTCCAATCTTGAGGTCCTGGGTTCGAACGCTGAACGCTAGGTTGGTTACCAGGATTTAACAACGCCACTCCCTAAGCCTCAAAGCATGGCGTAGATCTTATCGAATTTATGGAAGCTTTGACAGTATATTTTCATCTTCAAACAATTAAATCTGGAGTAAACTTAAAGGCAACTGATGTCCCAAGTTCTATGGGCCATTAACGTTGGTGATAGATCAAAATTTTGTTTTATACATTCACTGAAAATCCAGTTTAACTATTCTTTCGAAGACACAGAATGCAAGTTTCATTCATTGCCTTTTTTCAGGTAACAAGTGCAAGTTGGGTTTCTGTAGACAATCAGCAAGATCAGCATGTTCTGTATCCTTAAATAAAATATTTTTACTACAGTTGAACCTCTATTTTACATACGGTATGGGACCAAAAGAGGTATGTAAAACATAGGGTCTGTAAAATCCAGGTCAGTTCAAATTAACTCATCCTTTCACTCTACAGCATAACTAAACAATATAAAAGTATGCCATGATGAGTTGCATGCTAAAAAAAATATATGGTGGATTAAACATACAATGTTCATTGCATGGTGAATGTAAAATCCATGGTCCGTAAAATCGGGGTACTTAAAACAGGTTCTACTGTATTTAAAAAATGTATTTTACATTGACATTCAGTATATAATTAATTCTTGTGGTGGATTGCTATAAAACAGTCTTAACAGTTTGTTTGTTTTATTTGATGTTGTAGAATGCCAAGGATAACCTACGAAAGTCTGAAGTGGACAAAAGTCAAATTTACCTATATTGACTAATTATTATGTTTCCTATGGGCAAGTTTCAAACATTTGGCTGCAAAAATATATAAATTTATTTATTTGTTTTAAACCTGAAATAATATAACTAGTATTTGATGCAATAAGCCCTTCGATGGTTGTACATAATTTAAATACTCGTCTTGTTGAACTTTTTGAATATGATTTATCTTCTCATAGCTACAATACAAAATACAAAGATCTATTACATCCAAAAAAGAGACATCTCACTTGTACAAGCCTTAATGCTATCTCTATAGGACCACATCTTTGGAATTCACTAAACGATGAAATAAAAAGATCCAATACAGTTCTCAGTTGTAAACGTAACCTTAAACAATTTCTACTTAGTAAATATTAATTTTTTTATCATGCACTGTGCTACCATACCTCTACCGTGTTTGTTTTTTTCCTGTCATGTAACATATTTAGACCTTTTTTTATTGTTTACTGGTAGGCCCTAACTGAAATGCTAAGTATTACAAATTAATAGAAATAGTGTAAATAATTAAACGTAGTTAAGTCAGGGGTCCCACTCTGTACAAACCCATGTTGGTTTCTTGGGACTCCTTTTTATCATTTTCATATTTATTGTTTTGTATATTTTATATTTAATTGATTGATGAATAAAACATTTCGTATTCGTAGCTGCCCATGTGCATTTGATTAAATTTGAGACATTTTGATAATGATGATTTGAAATTTATTTATTCATCATATGAAAAACAAAATATTCTACGATAAAAACAACATCAAGTGCAAAAATACAAACTCAATTCTGTTGTGATCCTAAAAAATGTTCATATTATATGAAGATGATAATATATTTAAAATACAATTATTTTCCTTGATGTTTTTTTTTAAGTTATACAGTTTCTGGTGGACAATCAAGCAATATTCAGCTCTTTGGACAGAATGCAAATTTATTTCACATTCTGTATAATTATTCAGACAGTGGTATGATTTGGACGTCATCATGGAGCCAGAATAGAAGGTTTCCACATCATCTTAGTTTTGGTAATTATAAATAAAAAAGTTTTCATTAGCCACAATTGTTGTGATGATATCTAAAAAGTAGAATTAATCCATTAAGTCCCTATTACTACTATCTACTATTTTCTCCAACCTAAATCTCCTTAATATTTTTGACATAAATGCTATGCAACAATGCATTTTCTTAAACTCATCATCTTCTTCCCAACCATCTTTGTAATTTGTTCATTCCAAATTTTTTTCGCCATTCGCATTGCACAAGAAATATATTTGACCCTTTATACCTATGCATCACACCAATTACTTCCAAAATAATATTAGATTTTCTGGCTCAAAATTGTGGGACAATTTACCACCTTTCATAATCAATTGAATTTCAAAGCGAACATCTACAAAACTTAAGAAACACCTTATTGCTAAATGCTAACTGCTTTATAATAGTTTTGTATCTCTATTGTAATTATCAATTTTCTAGTACTGCTTGGTATATGATCTGCTGTCTTTTTGTCTATAATGCTTTTTGTTTTTCTTTTGTCCTAGTAGTTGTCCTTTAACGTCCCTGTCGTGTCCTGTTTTTGGTGTCTAGTCTAATCCTCTTTTTTATCTGTAAAAATTAGTTATTCAGGCTGGCTCAATACAAGAATCATTCTTTCCGGGTATCTGCCTGCTTCCTTTAAATTAACTTAATCGCTACATACATTTATATACATTATTCTTATTTGTTAAGAGTTCAATCTGGAACATTTATGATTGTTATGTTATTTAAAGGAAGTTGAATGAATGAATGAATTAAGAGGGCACCTCTATTAAAGGACACTTCTTAAAAAGATGCTATGGGAGATATTCTTCCAATGCTAACGCCAAACCCGATTAAGGGGAATTATCTTTCAAGGCAGGGCCACATTTAGGGGACAGTTTCCCTCAATTGAAATGATGGGAAATGTATCTTTTAACACTAAGGTCAACTCCTATTAAGGGGACTTCTCTATCAAAGCAGCACCATATTAAGGTGACATTTTCCTTCAATTCTATGATGAGAAATGTATCTTTGAACACTATGGTCAATCCCTATTATGGATTCTCTATTATGGAGACACCACTAATTAAGGGGACAATTCCCTTCAATTCAAGTGAAGGGAATATTAAGAGAACACCACTTGCGAGAAACTTCCTTCAAACGATACCATGGAAAATATTTAACACTAAGGCCAATCCCTATAATAAGCATGCACCTCTATTAAGAGAACACCACTTAAGGTGGCATTTTCCTTCAAAGGATATTATGGGGAATATATCTTTTAAAACAAAGGCCCATCTCTATTTAAGAGGACACCTCTATCACAGAAATACTTTCTTTCATCATCAGGTGGCGCCTTATAGTTTGTCTGTAGTTTGTTTTGGAAGCTCTGTAGTCTATTTGCTTTTAAAACTTGTTTTTCTTTGTCCTTAGATCAGTTGATAAAGAATCAGGACCTTTAATCCAAGAGACAAGGGTGCATATACAGATGTTTTTTTTTGTACTTTTTGCTGTCCTCTATGTGTACCATCATGCATTCATAGATCCCCTATTTTTACCATGAATAATCAGCTAAAATTGAAATATAAAAACGAATTAATCTTTCCTCTAACTGAAACTGCCTTGAGAAAAATAAATTCCAAGGATTATTGGCCCAAGATAGGCGAGCCAAAATCCTGTATTATCTTTTGTTTTATATCGTAGGTGGTAGGCGGTCATATGTTGTTGACATACTGACATCTGTGAAGACAAAACTTAACACCGATGGAAGTGATGTGTTCTGTCAAGCCTTTGCTAAGTCTGTAAGTATACTTCAATTTTCAATACAGTCAAGCTATTTAGTTTGTGTAATTCTAGGATGGTAAGGGCAAACTTCATTTTGTCATTCAATGCAACACATACTGTACTGTATAGTGATTTCAGAGACAGCCTTTTAACAAGATCCAAAAGCATTAGTCCACCTTGACTTACTTTCAGATAAGCAAACATTTACCTTTATTATGGGCTTATTGCAAGATCCTCACTTTAACTTCATCAAGAGTCCTTTTGTGGCCTTGAATTTTTGTCCTATTCCTTTTCACTGCTGTTCCAAACATACAAATTAAGTCAGGCGCCCTTAATTCTTTACACGCAGTGTCGAATAAGAAAAAAACAATCACCGCGTAGCAACCAGGGTAACGCACGGCGTTGGAAAGTTTGTAAAAATAACTCGTATAAAATGTCCAATAGCATGCAGCTAAATGCTTTTAGGAGCATTACAAC